>JAYXIM010035929.1:0-10256 GCA_037575425.1 Anastrepha fraterculus | reverse complement strand
CATACTCGTACATAATTTGTTGGCCACGTCAGCTAACAATTATTCTCTATGGAGAGCAACTAAAAACTTAGTCAAAGCAGTTCCACATAAATCTCCCATCAAAACACAACACGGAACTTGGACAAAGACCAGTAAAGAGAAGGCAAACGCACTAGCTGAACACTTTGAAGCAATATTCTCAAACGGAAAAGACAACCAGTACATTGAGCAAAATGTAAATACGAGTAACCCAGAAAAGAAAATGACAACCTCAGCAAAAATCAGATATCATTTGAAAAATCTGAACAGTAAAAAAGCACCGGGCTATGATCTAATAAATGGTAAAACCCTAAAAGAGCTACCTGATGCAGCAACTCCATACTTTACTTTTGCTCGATATGACCACCTTTTACCTGGGCTATGACCCTGAGATGGTCCAGAAACGAATCGCAAACTGCCCGAATGTGACTTGCAGGTATTTTGACCCACTCGCGGACAATGTCTTTTTTCAGCACCTCGAGACAGGTGAGTCTTTTAGTTCGGATTCGCATCTGGTGAATTTGAGAGCCATTGTGTGGACGTGATAAAGTTCAGAAAGTTGTTTTTTAGCCATTCTTGATTCACTCGAGCTTTGTGACACGGTGCTGAGTCCTATTGAAACGTCCATGGCCTCCCACCGAACTGTTTGTCTACCCACGGCTTCAAAGAAACCTCCAGAATACTTTCCCGATAATATTTCGCATTTCTCTTGACATCAGGTTCAGTTAAAACGATTGGAGAGCGCCCATCTGTGGTTACAGCGGCCCAAAACATCTACCTGTGGTGGGTGCTGCCTCCTGGTGGCTAATCGATGACTCAATTCTCGTATGAACGGTCGGAAAAATAAACTCCATCGTTTTGGGAGCTTACGAATTACTCAATTTCAAAGATTTTCTCGTCAGAAAACACAATGTTCGGAAATTGACCGCTGTCGGCAAAGCGAAGCAACTCCTTCGCTCTCTCAAGTCTGACTTGTTGCTGCTTTGGTGGGAGATCATGCGTCTTTTGGATCTTGTAAGGCTTGACTTTGAGATCATTTTGCGGCGGAAGCTACGGTCAGATATTTTCAGTTCTTTCACCATTTGATTGGCACTTCATCGGGGATTTCGCTCAAGTCGCTTCTTCACTTTTTGAACCATTTCACGTGACGTTGCAGTCTTTTGATGACCACCTCCATGACGTTTCGCGATGGTACCAGTATCATTGTAAGGAATACTGGTGTAATAAACAAAAACTTTTTTTACTTTAATGTACTCGAGCTTACGCTGGTTATGATTTTCCAGCCAAATATAATGCAATCACACTATTACGTTTGAAATCCATTACAGATTTTCTTTTTTCAGGTTTACTCTCAGCAAAATGCTTCCGCGCGCTTGCAATTAATTAACTAATTAACAGACAGCTGAAGCCCGTGCATCAGCTGCGCGAGCGGTCTGAAGTTGGTTACACTTCGAGTGAACCCGAACCCTGTATTTCGATTCCTTTATGCTGTTGCATAGAACTGTTATGTGAACAAAATTGCAATAAATTTGTGCGCGAATATAAAGACTATAACGCCAACGCAAAGTTTAATTAAAAGGTTAGACACTAGGGTTAGATTCTAAAATTAGGTCATCTCATGTAAAGCATAGCAGTTAACAGTATTATTATTTAACTGAAAGTGCATACACTCTTGTGTACATAAAGCAACAACAAAGCGTTTAAAATTAGTGCCACAAAATACAGTTATCAATTTGTTGAAAATGCCGGCCTAATCGGATTCACTGCTGCTGTTTCGTTGAACTTAGAATTGCTGTGTAAACAAAACTACACTAATAGACCGACAATTGGTGAAATCTACGATACCAAGTTTTTGCTTCACTACAACGAAATTAATCCTTAAATGATACAAACAGCCAATAAAGCCAATTTTTTTCTCAGATGCGCCAGGAGCAGGCAAAAAGTTTTTAATTGCATTGATGGAATCAATTCGATCGCAACTTGGTATAGCTCACAGCGATATTGCTACCAGATGGCAGAACTGCTTACTCTACATTGAAGTAACCACTGAACATACAATTCGTTCCCAGTGTGCAATATTTCCAAAGCGTACGGCACAGGAAAGTATTACCGAATTTACGGCTTAGAATGCGGACGTTGCAGCTTTTGATATGGAATTCCTAGAAATGACGGACTATTTGGAGATGCATAAAAACGAGTTGTGGTTGTGGGAAATTTTCACACAAACATAACACCGAACGACACCATCACTTGAAATAATTGGATGCCTGAATACTTTATGGTGATACATAAAGGCATTGGAAAAGTACAAACATATTATATGTGTCCAACTTCAAGGCGATCGATGAAATATCTTCACATCAATTGCTGGAAATCCCAAGCAGAATGCCCGATTAACTTAACTCAAGAAAATATCATTGACTTCTGAAATTTTAGTGGCATTTAGAGAAAATTCGACTTAGGCGTACATTTTTCCCAATATTCTAAACAATTGCAATTGAATGAGTAAACGAGCCAACCACGAAGTTAACAAATTTACTCAACAGTATTGTCACACTTAGCACTCAAAACGAGTCAGTCACAGACGAGTCTTTCATTGCTTTATTGCTAGTTATATCACAGAATTTTTAAATTTACTCGACTTGCTAATGATTATGTTGCGAAATGTCAATCAGTCACCGCTTTTCATCTGAAACTTTGCTACGTGTAATTTTGATTTAAGAGATGTCAATTTCCAACTCGATCAAGAGATGTCAATTTCCTTCATTCTATCAGTCCAATTTTTGACTACATTTTCCAATAAGTCTGGTCATATGACATCAATGGTGGCTTGAATATTGCAATGAATCGATTGTTAAGCGTGCTGTAGGGGCAAGTTGCGGTGTTTGCTGGAACCAAATATCGTCGAATTTAGCTTATTAATTTTTGGAAAAAAAAAAAATTCAAACAGCATGGCTTGATAGCGCTCGCCATTCACGTAACGCCAGCTCCTCTTCATTTTGAAAGAAGTAACGACTGATTATGCCGCCTGTGCTCTAGGAACTTCGCGATTTTTTTATATTTAATATAGTTTTTCCAAAGTAAATTTCCGCAATTTGGAAGCTTTGTTCTGGCGTTAAACAATTCATGATGACTTACCAAACTTTACTGAATAGAAATATCAACACAGTTTGCGATCCTCAACTGTCAAACCATAGTTATCGATAGTTTTCATGCAGCTAAAAAACACTCTGTATATACTGAAATCCGTTATTTTGCACGAAATTGAAGTATTTTTTATTATGGTTAGAATAATACCATTTAGTCCAAATAGAAAACGCAGTCACTTCAGGCCAGGCCTGGACTATAAAGTGATCAAACGCGGCACCCACTTTGAACAGAGCTTTCTCATTGTCAAATGCTCAAGCTATATAAAGCCATTTTTAACACACTTTTATTAGCTCGGGTTGTATTTATGTATGTATGTAACGGAATCTTTGAGCTTAATTTTCACTGGCTGATCGACTTGGAATTTCGCACACCTATCAAGGACCGATGACAATGCAATAATTTGATAAAAGTTTTCCATTATCCTTATTAGGATTGCCAGGATTAATATTTTCTTTTTAACACACTTTTATTTTAGATCTTCTGTAGAAGAGTAAGAAAGACAGAGCTAACGCGCGGTCTGCGCATGCCTGCACTCTCCGAGTTACTCTTACTGATTTCGGGAGTCTACGACTTACTCTTTCGAATTCGAACTTGCTCGGGCACGCGGCACTGCAGTACGAATAGAAGGCTAAAACGTTTTCAGGGTAGTTGCATTCTCACTTTGTATAGTCTTTACACATGCGTAGATACTACAAGTCTCATACACGTAAATTTACTCTATTCAATGTTCATATAAGATGAAATAATTTTCATATAAGATGTAATTTTGTTAATTACAATAAAATAATCAAAACATAAATTTTGAAATTATTTTGCGGAACAAAATTTTGGCAAGTAAAGAAGGAATTTATCATTACCATAATTTCATTTATAAAATTTTATCGATTAAAGTACAATTCACAACAAAAATTAACTAAAAAAACCAAACTGGAACTTTACATCTTGTTTTGATTGTGTTAATATAATCCATGGTCTCCTTTTATCTATTCTGTGTCAAGGCCAATGCTGGCCTTTCTTTGGACATGTAGTCGGTAAAGAAGGAATTAAATATAACACAATTAAATCGGACTATAAATCACTGACTAATTGAAAACAATAATTTTCATTCAGAAAAACAAAGCTTGACCTTCAATCAATGATCTATATGGGACAAGTATGTAACATATTGATTATGTCAGTATATTTTGTTGTTACCTCTCCGTTTCAGGAGTGGGGTAGCCGTTTCTCAGGCTCCCTTCACGAAATAAGTTCTTTATCCCGATTACTTCTTTATCACGGCCGATAACTGCATAACTTTAGACTCACAGTCGATAAGAAAGGAATTAAATATAACACGAATATATCGAATCATTAATTCACTGACTGCAATGATAACAATAATTTTCATTCATAATAAAAAATAGTTTAGAAAAAAAAAAACTAAACACGCTTTTTCGCTAATCAAACTAAAAAGTAGAAAATAAAAAATAGTTTAAAAAAACTAAAAAACACGCTTTTATTGCCAATCGAACTAAAAAGTATAAAATAAATTTTAATGTCAAAGAGACCTATAACGAAGTAATAGCAAATCGAACGATCAGTCATAGTCAACTACCTCAGAACAGAATTATAACAAAAACTAAGATACAAATAGAGTAATTCAAATTAGAGTTAAAAGCGTGGGATGCATTTTGCTTCACTTTCATAACCTTCTGTACATAGGTAGTTGCCAATAGAATGATTGTAAATATTTACTATATCAAGCATCCCACGCTTTTAACGTCTAATTTGATATTCATTATAGGTCTCTTTGTCATTAAAATTTATTTTCTACTTTTTAGTTCGATTAGCAATAAAAGCGTGTTTTTTAATTTTTTAGTTTTTTAAACTCTTTTTTCTTTTGATATCTTTACGATGTCAACTAACTAACGCAGATTCAATTTTCTATCATTCAAAACGATTTTGTGGATTTTGTGAGAGAAAGAAATATGTTTGCATAAGTTATTAAAATTAAATAAGAAACAAATATCGAGCATTTATGAGTTGTCAACAAGTCCTTTGCTGCAGTTACTTAACCCGGTGTGTTCAAAGCGACGAAGCAACCACGCTAATGCCGCATTTAAATAAAGGCGATGTGGAAACCAATGCAAGTAAAATGGCAACTGAATAACAACTCAAAACTAATTTAAATTCAACTTGACTTTTTGCGCTGAGTCTGGCTCTGAGTCTTTCTATTTGTCTTTCTCTAAAGTTAAAACACACACCACATTTTGAAGTAGAAGCTGCTTATCCGGTGCAGGTTGTAGACGTCCCAAAGCCAAATTCTTGTAATATTTCGAAATCAAATGTATTCAAAGCCAAAAGGTTTTAAATGAAATATGTGTTTTAAACTTTTACTTACCGCCTTATGCGCTATTTCGCTGCTGAGTGTATATACATAATTCAATATTGTTGTATACACGCCATTGCTACGCACACGGCGTATGAGTAATGGTTATATCGCGTGCAAATGTGACAGGACAACTTGGAAGCTTTTTCTTGTAAAAATTGTTTGTTTTCACGTTTCAATTTTGATCGAATTTATTTTTTCCCTTGTTTCTACTCAATTTGTCTCGCAAATGTATGCACAACTTTGTGCCAACTTCTGGGATATTTGAATAATATAACTTACATCATATTTCATCAATATTCCATAAATGTTATTTGCGAATTTATTGCGCAATGTGCCGTTTATGTTGTTTGTAGGACGCCAAAATGGCACAGACTTGTAAGTGTGTGCTCGTTTTGGGATTGGAGTCTGCCATCGGCGCCGAGTTGGCTGGATAGCAAATGAATACCATTCGGTTGGAGCTGCCTTCATTGCACATTGGCATGAAAATGACATATAAAATGATGAGAATGAGTTTTTCTAATAGCAGTAACTGCTTAATACGAAATGTCAAATATCCAACTGTTTTGAAAGGATTTCTCAGGAAGCCAAATTGTAAGCGCCTCCGTTTAGTACAGGTAGTCAAGGAGCTCAACAGAAAGCGGTAAAACTTTGAAGCTAATGGGGGAAATTTAGTTTTAAGACTTGAAAAAGTTAAGTTTAATCAAAATATTATACTAATACTTAACCTTGAAAACGTATGCCTACTTGTTAGGAGTAAAAACTAGGCTTCGTGGATTGTTTCAAAAAGTTCAAATTTCCCTATTCAAATCGAATGAGATTTCCTCCTTTTTTTTCAGGGTATGTATACATTTTTTTTAGTTTGAACCCCAAAGCAAACTTCCGCCCTTGGTTGCGCGCATACAAGCGATCCGTGTAGCAACAGCAGTATTACTAAATCTTACTTGATTGGCAGAAGTTGGCGAAGGTGACCAAACAATACCTTCTCTATAAACATATTTTGATCAGCTTGTTGACCGGAAGAGCATGAGATCGGATACCCGATGAGATTCGTAGTAGAATTTTCCATCGGTGATATAATGAGCCTGAATGAGTATCGCCTGCTGAGCAGCCAGCATACCACGGTATGCGGTGTGATATTATTTTATTTTATTTTTTCCCTTATTCTTGGTTTCGTTAATCTATTTTGCTTTCTGACAGGGTAGGTGATTAGCCTGCCGCTACCAGTCCTACGTAGTGGGAATGCACACCTGTCGTTGCTTAGGAGCAACGCCTTCTTACTGCTTGAAGCGCCATCTGTGTTTCACATTTTTCTGGCAGAAGGATCACACAGATGGTTGAGAACTTCGCTAAATTTGGTGTGCCTGAGCAGCGATTGCCCGCTTCCTCTTGCTGGCGCCACTGATGCAATGAGCAGCTGTGCCTTTTTCTTTGTTTTTTTTTGCTTGTTTTAGCAGCCACAAATCAAATAATGCGCTAACTTTTTGTGATATTATACAAGTTCTAAATTCGTCAAATATGAGGGCTCTTGATGATGCCATTTGTGAAGGACAAAAAATTAAAAGAAAAACAAAAAACGCTGAACTTAGTTACTGTAAATATAAAAAAAGGATTTCCAATGAAATACAAATCCGAATGGTTTCATTAAAAATCCGACTGGCTCCATTAAAAATCGACAATTCGACAAGATTATCTAGGAATACATTTGGCATCAGTGTGCAATGGGTATAAATGAAGCTTAGCCAGCGAAATACTAAAAACTTTAATAAATATAAAACTTGATAGAACCAAGCAGTATCCATTACTTCTCATAATTTTGCCAACATGGTGAAAGCCACGAAAATACTGCCAGATTGCATTTCTTTTGATGATTGCAATGAAATTGATGTGAAAACAAAAAATGAAGTGTACATGTAAAACATAAATTCATATGTCGATTTTCTAGACATTCAGAATAGCGATACACAAATTTTTCGCTGCACTGCAAATACAGCTTAACTGGGTGCGTTAGAAGAAGTAACTAAAAAAAGGGGAAATCAAGAAATAGATTACTGTCGCAATTTGGCAGAAAGTTTTGCTGAAAAACATTTATTGGTTGCTTGAAGCTCTTAGAACTAAACGAAGTAAGAGTTCTTCAGTTAGATGCTCCCACTAGATGGATGTCAACTTATAAAGGATGATTAATTTAGAGGTATCGGATTTCAAACTGAATTAAAATAACGAAAATTCAAATTCCTTGGGAATTTTTTATTATTTTCGTGTATAACCATTCATGACATTTATTATTTAAAGATAATTCCTATAAAATTTTGGCCGCAACTGCGCCACCAATTTTGAATGTCTCGCGACTTGCTGAGAACTTCTGTTGGTATCTCGTAAATAACTTTAGTAATTTTGGGGTCCAATTCTTCAATCGAAGATGGTTTATCCACAGAACCTTCAGACTTTAAATATTTTTAAAAATGCTATGCTATCACACGATATTGGTGGCCAATCCACTTGTCGAAGACGAGAGATAAATTGCTCACCGAAACGACGACGCAGTAAATCGATTGTTTCACGAGCTGTAGGGCAAGTAGCGCCGGCGCCGTCTTGTTTTAACCAAATATTGTGGAGATCACGGGCTTCAATTTCCGGCATCAAAAAGTTTAGCATGGTGCGATAGCGTTCGTCATTCAGTGTTACATTGCAGCCAGCCTCGCTTTTGAAGAAATGTGGGCCGATGATTCCTCCAGCCTCCAAAGGCCCCACTAAACGGTTGATTTCAATGGATGTAATGGCTGTTCCTGAATGACTTTCAAATCAAAACGCCAAGTTGTTTAGATCATCGGCGAATCGATTTTTCCGGATCTTTGGCAAAACTCTCATTTACTTCGGGCTATACGTTGCCGAATCATTCAATAATGTAAAATTATTCTCAATTCTGTTAATAGTTTGCCGAATAGTGCGTTCGGTAAGACGGCTATGTGTACCATTAATTGACCTGAGCGCGCGAGGAGCACTTTTTACAGGGCGTCGATTTTCGGAACACAATTCTACGATTTGTAAAAGTAGTTGATGTATATGCCATAATGAAATGTCAGTGAATACTGAAAAAGAGTATGCATTTAGTTTGACAGTAGTCACGCGTGATCTGTCAAAAAACCCCTATTGAAAAAGGGGTGACTCAAAAGCGGCAAAAAATATTTTAGTAAAATTGAAATCGACAAAAAATAAATATACAAAAGGAAGCTTTGAAAATAATGGCACACTATGGTCGATCATTGAAAGCTGCTGCATTTTGTTTAAGGCCGTGAAATTGTAACATGTGGCGCAAAATTAAGCACCCAATTTTATTTTTTACTAAATAAATAAAAATCATTTTGAATGACGGAAATCTTTATTTTGATCTTCACGCGCTCCATTGCTTGTCTGTTTGTATACTGCAGCTGTCTGTTTCACAAGTGTCGAATATGATTGACGTACAACGCCACTTGCAAAAATTATAATTCTTCCGATAGGGTGATTAGTTTTGCGCCACCCTGTATTTAAGCCCAGAGAATGAAGAAAATACGAGATCTTTTGAATATAAAGTAGGTAATCACATTTTCTAAGCTTTCAAAAATATAATTCCTATGAAAGCTAATTTGTTATATCACTTCCTGATCCTCGGCTTCATCACAAACTAGGGCCAACCCAAAAAAAAAAACAATATGCCATTTCGTATTTAAAAAGTTGTGGCAAAAGTTGAAACAATGTTCTCATTGCACTATCTTCATCAACAACAACTTCGAGACCATTCGCTTTTGAGGTACAGAAGTAGAAAACAAACTGCTTTAAACTAGTCGTGTGAAATGCACTTGTACTCGTACTCATAACACTAAACCACTTCAACTTATTACAATCTTTTGACGCTCATGGCACATACTCGTATATACATATAAATCTTTAATGCTAAGAGATGTGAAAATATTATATTAAAATTTGCAATTTACTTGGTGGAGATGTTGGGGAATAGCTCATGAACAACCTCTATAACTTTCAATATTCCAAAAATAATAGTTTTGCAATTGTTTGCCTTCAAAGAGCCTTCGACAATTTCAGTATACATAGTTTTGCGCATTATATGTAATATATTTTCTTATAAAACTCTCTTCAATTCATAGCATATACGGTCACACGCCTGGTTTTATTTGTTTTTGTACTTGTATTCGTAATAACATATTTCAGTGGAACTTACATGCAAATTCACTTATTAATATCACCACTTACCAATTTTAAACGGGAATAAGAATTCATTGGAATTGGGAACAATACTCCGGTGCCGGCTGCCCGCACATTCAAAAAAAAATTCGAATAAAAATGAAATATTTCAATTCAGTGTTGATAATGGGGATGGGTGTTATTGTGCCTCCTTACTATACACATGCATATGACGTTTTAATTTTTGACTTAATGGTTTTAAGGTAGAAAGTAGTTGGAGTGATGCAGGTTATTTGTTTGAACCGTAACGGAATAACGCGTAAAGGAATTTTATGCAAAAATTCTGCAAATTTATAAACTCACTCTGGTCTTTTCCTATTAAATTTTTGTCTTCGATATGTGCATCACGTTCATCAAAGAGAACTCTAAGAATTTAGCAATGAATCCAAGAGAAAACGGTAAATTGATGATTTTATTTATAAATATATCTTTTTTATTATTCATTCATCAATTAAAGTACAACTCAAATAGATTACTA
>JAYXIM010035923.1:0-66117 GCA_037575425.1 Anastrepha fraterculus | reverse complement strand
CGCATGATAACTCGAGCAAAAAATTATATGTGTCAATTAAACTTGGTGCATATGTATGTATATTATCCTTTGCCCAAGTTAGCGTGGTATTGAAATTGGTCAATAACCACGCCAACCCATATAACTTTAATTTTCAAAAATAATAAAATTTAATATCTCTGAATTAAATAATTTTAATACGATAAATTATTTTATAATAAAACCAAAAATGCATGCATCTCGCCAACGACTTAATAAAATTTGCCAAAACATGGTGTACCTTTTCCTCCCAAACTTATTTCGATCCAACATAGAGCCACATTTTATATGGCCCCTCCTCCGTTTCATATTTTAAAGTGTACCTCGCATTGCCTATGAGTTTGATTTCAAATTTTAACCGTCAGCAATAATTCAATTTTACTAAAACGAGCGCGGGTATATAAATTGCAGTCCGACCAAATTTAGCACTTTCTTACTTGCTTTTATTTCTACATATTTTTAACAGAAAGAATGAATGAGACTGATGTAAATGAGTTAGTTCCTTGTCAACCTTGGAGTAACAGGGTATCGAAAATGGCTCAACCCAACTTGGATTTTATGGGTAAGTATATAATAATAATACTTATAACTATCACTAAGATAAAAGTAGGTGTTTGTTTGGTTCCTGTCCTACTCAAATAATTGCACAGGCGATAATGGGCTGGTATGGGACACCGTTTCTACAATTAGTTGCCTTGAACTTCCATTTGCACAGTGCAGAGTACATAACTTTAAAGAATTGAAAAATGTAGCACTACGGAGACGGTTGTTTTCAAAAAACTCCGAAATTGCTCCTTTGTTTCCTTTGCTGTTTGAGAAAAGAACAGATGAGCGCAATTTTGACGATTCACTGACACTCTCAACATTCTTTCTGCTTCCAGTAGAAAAAATGACTACCAATTCCTTTTCTAATTTGTTTTGAAACATCTTTAGGCGCTAAAAATGGCGGCAGACTGAGACTATGTTAAAAAATACCAACTAGCAGAGGCAAGTAAACTTTAAATTTAGCCATTAAGTTTCGTGTTTGCACACATACAATTCAGCCTAGCCAATTAGTTTTTGACAGCTGAAAGAGTTTTGATTTTTGGTGTGAGAAAAATGGCGAAAAACCTAATTTTAGAACTATTCGTTTATAATAAACATATTGAGTTTCCCTAGTCAATACAATCGAGTTTGGATTGCAGTTTAGAAAGGATTACTTGCTTAGTCTTAAAAGTTTATGGAGGCAACAGCAATTGTTCCTTGCAGCATTATAACAAAGGCAACGTAAAGTTCGATGTGGAAGCAATGATGATAGAATACAAGATTTGGCCATCTAAAGCGAAGCTGTGGGAGTACCTTTGCCTGTTACGTCGCCGGAGTTTCGTCAGCACAATTGTCCGACTAATTTTAACCGCATTTTTACGCTATTTCAATCAGTCGTTGATCAGACCACAGATAATAAAGACTACAGATAATAAAGTGTGAATATTGTGCGACATTCGAAGTGAGTTTTTGTTAAATTAAAATTAATAGTTTTATCTAAATGAAGTGAGCGGTTTTAAAGTGTAATATGGTAGCTTAAAAATGCATTTTGTTTTCATTGCGGCACCAATTTATATCGCAATTCATGCATTTTGGCAGCGACAACTCCGGATGAATGTGCTGGTGCATTAACGTTTTAAAACAACATCTTCTTTTTCGCCAATGCGGCCATGTCTTCTTCAATTTTTTGTGAAAGCGGTCCAATAACTCACTGTATATAGTAATGTCCACTGATCTTTCTTCCTTTTTCAAAAAAATCCATGCGGATGACGTTATTCGTATCCCAAAAATCGTCGGCATGACCTTTCCGATGGGACTGTCTTCGCCTTCTTTGGAGCAGATTCACTGGGAGAAATCCATTGTTTTGATTGTTGCTTAGTTTCTGGTGTGTAATGATGGATCCAGGTTTCATCAACGGATCTCGGCTTAAATTGCTCCAAACACTGCTTCAAAGTTAACAGCCGCATCCGCTTGTTGTACACCGTGAGCAATCGCGGCACCCATCGCGCCAACAATGTTTTTATCACCAACTTAAATATTAATTGGCATTCCGGTCGACACACCTATGGTCTCTGTTACTTCGCGCATTTTCGTTCGTCGATCAGCGAGAATCATGCCGTCATCAAAAACAGATGTTCGCCCACGTCTAAATTCGTTGAACCAATATCTAACCGTGGCCATAGACAGCTTTCAGCTTTGCTTTTATCTCCTCCAAGAACAAAAAGCGAAGTACCGAACGATTCTGCGAAAATCACGAAACAGGTGTTATTCGAATAGCTGCCAAATCCTTACTAACCTATTAGTCTGAAAATTGTTTTGCCGTCGGTGCTAACACGAACTTCTCTCAGAAACGCCCTCTGTCATCAAACACGTGTACTTATTGAACCGCCCTCGCAAATGAACACATCAAAGCTGGAATGTAGCTGCCTTGCTCGATAACTTCGTTGTTGCTTTCGCTTGCAAATTTTTCGTAAAGTTAGTCCAGCAGAGTCGCTGTATCTCAGAGAAGTGGCGAATAGAAGAGGCCTAAACGTATTGCCAATTTGATTTGGTATATAAAGTGAGTTCAAATTAAGGCCTAAATCCCTGAAATATTCTTAATTTCCAAATAGGCACCTGTATCTAAGTACCATAGTCCATATTCTGACCGATTTTCTGTCGATATAATTTTAAGTTTAAAGAACAAGAATCCCTTCATATATGTATGTACGCCGAACTCTGTTGATCGATTCCCCAACTCGGTGTCACTAATTTCTATTAAAATGTTAAAAGTAAATACAAATGTTTCAATCGCCAGAAACATGCCAACAATTATGAAATAATTTATACTAAAATTCTTATAATCTACAATGTTGACCTAAATTATATTATTTGTATTTCCTTTTTCCTTACCCAGCTCCCGAGACTCAATTAACTTCGAAGGGCAGCCTACTTAGTGATATGTTTTCATTGGGTTTGGTAATATGTGCCGTCTTCAACAATGGACGTCCGCTTATACAAGCCGGTAATATAGTTTCAAATTATATGAAGCAGTTGGAAACGGTAAGTAGCTTAATTTATTTTCTTTTTATACACTGTAATATTTTAAAAACGCTTACATATTTATACTATTATTATATTATTTGAATAGCAAAAAAATATAGTAGGGCAATACTTATATAATATTTATGGAGATGCATTCATTTATCTTGCGTTATCTTCTTAAACTATTTTGCTAGAAAGAAATTTGATTGCTTTTCATTCGATAGCTTTATTCGCAACTCAAGCTCAACTGCATACTTTTTCTATGCACTCATATAGGTACATATAGGTACATAGTAACAACAAACTTCTACACCTTTGCAGCTTCTATTCAGTAAAATTCACTTCACAGATGCCATTCATCTTTCTAGGCACACACCTAACCCGAGCAGTGCGCCACTTATATACAGATGCAATCAACAATTTTCTTCAAAACCTAATTAGATTTCTAACTTCATTTATTTAAAGTACAAAAACAAAAAAGCTGACTTGAAGTAATAAATACAGGCTATAAACTCAGAACTCGTAACACATAAACTGTGCACAGTCTGTCTAATAAATGTGTAACCGGTAAAATTCAAACTTAGAGTTCTGTTATAAAAAAATTTAAGCGTTGCTAAATAGGCGTATTCTTTCCGCAAAACGCGTTGACCAATTTGTTACTTTTGTGAGAAATTTAGAAGACGTACGTTGTTTTTACAAAATGAGCTCCGCGTAGTAAAACTATTGCAAGCAGTGTTCCTATGTACATCCCCTAAAGGAATAAAAATATCACGTGCAAACTATTTGTAGAAGTGGAAGACGTTCATAAATAAATTGATGCAATGGTATAGCGAAGTTGAAAATGTTAATGATTTCCCCAAAGGAGGCCAAAAAAATTATTTACAAAATGTGAACTATCAATGGGTCGCACACAATTTGAATTGAAGCAAGCTATTGGAACGCGCGTAGAGATGTTCGGCCTTAAAGTTCTAGTACAAAACTGTAAAAAAGTTCGGAGGGTTATCTTTATATGCTTCATTGACTATGAAAAGGCTTTTTATTTGGTACTGCCACAAAACTATTTGACATTTTAAGATATTGAAGTAAAAATAAGTTGCATTTTCCACTCGTATTGGTGCCAAACTACGAACGCGAGACAAAAGGATGTGAGAAGTGATGTTGCATTCAAGAGGACAATCCACCAAGGATGTGTTTTATCACTAATGGTCTTCAATTTATACTCAAGTCAACAGCGCAATAATAAATAATATACGATTTGCCGATGACTTTACAATATTGGCTCACAAAATTAATTTCCTGCAATATATCGTTCAAGAAGTCAGCGAAAAAAGACTGCAATACGGCCTTAGTATTAATACCAAAAAAACCAAATTCAACAAATTACCGATTCAAAAATATACTATATGCATAAATTATAAAGGGTGGTAAAATTTCAAGGGCCGATATTGAATGTAAACCACATCTAAACGCCAAGTTGTTTTCTGCATTTCATTTAACATTTCTCAATCTCAAACTAATTCAATTTGAACCATGGAAATATACACAAGTTAAAGTTATTCAGGCTTATTATGAAAACTGGCTTTCAAATCAAAATGCATATCGCGGACTTCATCTTCAGTGATGAGGCACATTTTCACCTCAATGAATTCTTCAATAAGCAGAATTGTCGCGTTTGGGCGAATGATAATCCAAGAATGATTGCCGAAAAACACAAAGAGTGACGCTTTGGTGCGGTTTATGGGCCGGCGGCATCATTGGGCCGTATTTTTCCCAAAATGAGGCCGGTCAGGCAGTTACTGCGAATAGTGTTCGCTATCGTGAGATGATAAGGAACTTTTTATGGCCCGAATTGGAAGATATGGATGTGGATGATATATGGTTTCAACAGGACGGTGCCACTTGTCACACAGCTAATGAAACAATGGCTCTTTTGCGCGAAAAATTGTATGGCCGAATAATCTCACGTCGCGGCGATGTCAATTGGCCACCAAGATCATGTGATTGGACACCGTTGGACTTCTTTCTTTGAGGTTATTTGAAAGAAAAGGTGTACGTTGATAAGCCAGCAACAATTCAAGAGCTAAAGGATGAGATAATTCGGCACATTAACGGCATAGAACCTCAATTATGCCTCAGCGTTATCGAAAATTTGGACCATCGGATGGAGGTGTTCCGCCGAGGCCACGGCGGCTATTTGGCCGATATTTTGTACATACGTAATTGAACCATACCAATATTATCATATTAAAGAGAAATAACAATAATGTTTTCAAAAGATTGTATTTTATTCAAAATCAACACCGGCCCTTAAAACTTAACCACCCTTTATATCGCTGACGCTCTTGCCCGCAAACAACGAATAGCGAATATGACAACTGCTAATGCGCTTATTGGAAACATTTCGCTCCCATACAAATGCTGACGCTATGTCTGCAAAGGTGCGCGTAACTTCCAAACCTGCGGCAAGAACAGCAAAAATATCAACTTCATTCGCTGCTGCATTCACTATCAATAAAATAAGCTTGAGTTTAGGCTTAGTTTTTAGTCTTTTGCGAGAATCTAACGAGTAAAACCAATAAAATTAAAAATTGTAACGGTTTTGAAACCAATATATTCGTTATAAACGTTAGAAAATACAAGAAAATTAGTAAAGAAAAGAAAATATGGATGGATAGGGCATACTCTGCGAAAGCCTTATGAGGAAATACGGCATGCCGCCTTGACTAGGAACCCGCAAAAAAACGAGAAGGAGGGGCAGACCATAGATAACTTGGTAAATGACTATCCGCAATGAAACTGGAAAATCGTTTAATGAACTGTGATTTATGTCTAGAAATAGAAATGTTTGGAAAACTTTTGTTGAATTCTTAAGATCCTAAAGGAGTATGGAATAATAATAATAATGAAAATTCGTTATAAATAACTTATATGACTATCCGATCCAAATAGTATCGCGATTTAAGTATTTAGGATATTGGCTTAGTGGAACATGGACAAATAACACATGAATTTGCTGTCGGAACCGCATATTTTGGTCATATTAGGCGTGGTCCTAAATACGAGTTGTTGCAACTGATTGTGCAAGGTAACATCGAAGGCCAACGAGGAATCGGAAGGAAGCTACATAACATAAGAGAGCAGACAGGATTAAGGACAATTGGTTGAAGCAGCCAGAAGCAGAAACAATTACCACAATATCATATCTCATATTTTGTAGTTTGGTTTAATGTAAAAAAGAATTAATAATCATTTATCAAATTTTTTTTTAAATTAGTGAACAGTTTGTTACTGTGATCGCTTATATTCCGTAGTAAGAATTTGCACATAAAATAAAAATATAATAAATATTATAAGTCCATACAATGCAGTTTGTTAGAATCGAATAGGCCAAATATTTTCTAACTTATTTCGACTACGCTTCCATTAGACAGACTGTACGTATAAAAAACTGGCTGAAATATGTGCTTTGCAGTTACTCAGTGTTATGAAGATTTGTATGGTGACCTCCGTAGCCGAATGGGTAGGTGCGTGTCTACCATTCGAAAGGGCGTAGGTTCAAATCTGCGTACATGAAACGCTAAAATAATAGAACAAGTTTTTTCGAATAGCGGTCGCCTCTCGGCAGGCAATGGTAAGCCTCCGTGTATATTTCTGCCAGTAAAAAGCTTCGCATAAAAAAAGTCTGGCGGCTTTGAATGTTGCGAAGCTACACTTGTGCATGGCAATCATCGCAATATGAGTGGATGAAGGGTTGTGCAAGACAAACACAGCTCAAGACAATTTTTTTTTAATGACATCTTTTTTTTAATCTTTGAACGTAATACATACTTTAAGTGTTTTCTTTTTGATCCACCAGTAACATGGATTCCCAAACAGCAGTATCCATCACCTCTCCAGTCGATTGTGCCACTTGACACTCTAGACGGTGTCATACATTTGGTATTCCCCAGTATAGATTCTTGCTTCGTCTCAGGTCCAAGGCTCATGTTCGACTGAAATTTAATTTCGTCTGCAATAACAATTCGGTTGGCGAGAACAATTTACCCTTCTTTGCTCTTGAAGTGGTGTAATTTTTTTTATACCCATCTTGCGCTGACATCAGACAAATGTGAATTGGAAAACGAGCTTCCTCATTCAACTTTCTACTTAAATGCAATTAATGATATTCACTTCGAAGAAGTGGGAATATGTATGAGGGTAACTCTGATTAAATAAAATTTTGAATTGTGGTGCTGTAATGATTATACAAGTATGATATAAGAAGAAGACCACTACATACAAGTCGCTGCTGGGAGATTGATTTTTGGCAATGCATTTTCCTTGTTCACCTCCAGTGAATCAATCAATGCTGTTTGCTTTTATCTCAATTTTTAAGCATGGTAAATTCCAGAAAAAAAAACAACAGAATTAATTCAACTACTATAGAAACTTAATTCACTGAAGTGGCCACGAAAGAAAAAAACAATTGTAAACTGATTCCTTCGTAGTGTTTGCTTTTTCTTTGTTTTTTTTTGTCTGTTTCCGATTATAATCGGTTTGAAGTGTTATGCTTCCGATTGGCCTTTATTGCAGTGAAGTACTTCGTTTAAGAGTCCTTAATGCCGATGCTTAAGCCAAACTAATATCTAGTAACGGAACTTTATGTGCTGTTGCAAAGAGCTATCGACATTGATAAAGTTTTAATTGAATGAATGTACGTAGAGGGTTTTCCCGTAGGTACACCCAAACTTTGATATCGTTTAGCGGCCATCTTAGTAAAGCAACAGCTCTAAAATTTGGCAACATACTTTAGTCTTGACAACCAACCATGGAATACTGTAAGATTCAACATTGCATTAGAATCTACATGTATGCCAAAAATTTCGTACGCATCCAGTTTGTGGTGTTTGTGACCATCCAGCAGACTCCACGATCCGTAATTTATCCATAAGATTGGGATAGCCGGATCGAGGTCTGATGAAGCAGTATCTATATGTCAAAGAAATCCAAGGACTTTAGGAAATATTACTGTCGTGTGCGGAAAAATTTACAGCATACTATGCCACATTGTGACAGAAAAGTTAGATTGGCGAGTTATTATTGAGACCTGACAAAGTTCAATTGATAATAATTGGCACTTACATCCTTTGTTGGGTGTCCTGCCGAGTACCCCCTCTTATTTTTCGTGTGCACCTTGATGTTTTTTCGAGGGACGGATGAGTTCTATTAACTGAAGAGTTAAACCCCAAAAAACCACAAATAGTAAAACTAAGACATTTTATTAGACATGTATGGAAGGCACCCAGTGGTGCAACTAATCCTAAAATTTTTATTTATTGGCATTATAAGTCCACGATTGAGTTCCTCTTCAGCGAATTGGGCGGTATCATCTGCAAAAGTTCCAAAAATAGTTAATGTAAAGCAAGTAAAGTATTGGGCCTTGGGGTACGCCAGTTCAATCGTAGATTTCAGATTGTTTTTCGTTTTGTTATTTATTATTTTTTTATTAATGGGTAGAGTGAATTTTATTTTGTAAATTAGGCCATCAAGTCAAAAGGGGTCGAAGGCTTGAGATGTGTCGAGAATTGCGGCCGTGCCCAAAAGCTCTGTGAATACTATTTACGAGTCTGTCTACTTGTTTTTTTTTTCTGAAACCGAATTGGTGATTAGGTATTCATATTCGATCTTTAAATGTGGGTACAATAATTTTAAGGAAAAGGGGTTCCATAACTGTAGAAGCAACGGGCATAAAGTGAAGGTATGATACAAGAAGAAGGAACAAAATCTGTTAGTACAACATTATTGTATACTTATACATTCGTGAGAAAAAGATACTCCTTTATTGGGCAGTTCTCAAGTGATGGCATCATATCCGCTAGCTTTCTTTGTTTTGAGCCTTTTTATTGCTGCATGCACGTCGATCTTCGAAAAAAATGTATGGGCGGGTCCATCTGATAGATGGGTTCCATGGTGTCTTTGAGATTTTGGGCAGTGCACCACAAAAAATGCCACCAATACAATTGTAGCAATATTAACTTAATTTTTCTGATTTATTCATTTTCAAAGTTCCATCGCTCTTATTGAAAACCCCTTAACAAGTAAAGCCCAAAGGAATTTCTTTTCATGACATTTGATTTTATCATATTTTGAGCTGAAGTGTAGTTACAGTAATTGTGAAATTTATATTTTATGAATTTTATTCAGCCTTTGCTTTATGTTTAGTTTCAATTACCTGCTTGTTGTTTATTGTAATTTGTAAGGATATGATTTCAAATATCAATTCCAATGAGTTTGAAAGATGGCTATAAATACTGCATACTTCAATTAGGAAAACTAACTTCCTCCAAGAAGTTGTTTTTAATTTCATTGACATGTGTTTATTTATGTATGGATGTATGCATGCCTACCAAACACATTTGAAAGTGAAGTGTGCAGAAAAGTTCTATGAACACTTCATCCCTTTAAAGTTTCCTTTTACAAAGTTTGCTCTCACACGGATACTATAATTCAAATTTAGTTTGTTTTTTAGAATTTAAGCTTTAGCAACAATCAATACTTTCATTCAATAATTCAGTATCAATGGTGATTGATATTATATTATTATTTCAAACTCATTCAATGCAATAACTGTGAAAAATATGTAATTCAAAAACTTTACTTCATGTAATGGAATTACTTTAGCTGGAGGAGTCTGTGCAGAAAATGCTGCCGCGAGTACCGGTACCACTACAGGAGGCCACCTCACGTTTGGTTAGTAAAGATGCTACTGCCAGGCCGACGGCGCAACTGCTGCAACTGATTAAGTACTTTATGTAAGTAAGAATGATAAGCAATTACGAAAAAATATTATTACTATACTATACATCATATACCGTGTATACCAGAAGCAAATTTATGAAATTTATTTGCCATAAATCATATAGGCTTTATTTTATTCGAAATTTGGATACATATCTTTCCCATCGCCAAGCAAATTTTTGATGCCGTGGTTCCACTTGCCGTCGAACTTTTTTTTTAATTTTTACAAAACTCCAGCAAGTAATCATATTGAGCTAAGTCTATGTTGCATGCCTAGCTACATATGTGACGTTTAACACCAGATATACCAAAGGGACAAAATAACAAGTTTAAAAATTATTTCCTTAATTTTAATTTAAGTTCTAGTGTTTGATGTTGTTATCTGAAAAATATTATTTATTTATATCCGATAATTATATAAAATTTTTCTATTTATTAGTGTTACTTTTATTGAGATCGGTATGTGGTATACCTACACATACCAACTGGTCAAAATGCCCGGGGAACTGATAGAGCATGAATCCCGAGGAAGACCACAAAGAAGTATAAAATTGAAAGCAAACCATGGCTCTACAACATTTGCAAAAAGGCATATAATTGAAGGAAAAATTAGCAGCGCTTTTTCTTTGATAGTAAGAAAAATATATAATAACACTTGGACTGAAAAGTCCCAGATCTAACACATAGATGACACTAGTTTTATTGCATTCACCACTTTTTCTGTTATTACTAATCTTAAAAAGACAGGTTTTAAAATTTCGTGATATTCTTTTCATTAGTTCGTGAGTTATTTCGCTAAGAGTGACGTTACTTTTGTTATTTTCAAAACAGTGAATCATAAAGAATTTCGTTCTTTAATTTTACATTGCTTTTTGATGGGAAAAATACCGTTCAAGCGAAGCAATGGCTTGAAAAGTGTTATGGGAACTCCGCTCCATCAGAAACAATAATAAAACGATGGTTTGCTGAATTCAAACGTGGTCGTAGAGACATCGGTGATGCACAACGCAGCGGACGTCCAAATGAGGTAGTAACACCAGAAAACATATAAAAAATCCACAAAATCGTTTGATCGAAAAGTGAAGTTGGCTGAGTCAGCTGCCATCGTAAATATATCAGAGGAAAGGCTTTACATTGCATGAGTATTTGAATATGAGAAAGTTCTGTTCAAAGTGGGTGCCGCCTTTACCAAACACAGCCAAAAAAAGTCAATAAAAACAATGGAACAACTACATGAATTGAACCTCGAATTACTCCCACATCCAGATTTAGCTCCCAGCGACTACTGGTTGTTCGCATACCTATAAATCTGTTCGCCGGTAAGAAATTCCGCTCAAATCAAGAGGTTATCGTTGAAACTGATTTTTTTTAGGCAAAAGATAAATCGTTCTACAAAAATGGTATTGAAATGTTAGAGTGACGCTAGAATGATTGCGTTGTTCTTGATGGAAATTACGTGGATGAATAAAGCTAATTTTGAGCAAAAAAGTGCTGTATATAATAAGAAATTCACAGAAATGAAAGCTTCTATCATACAATTCTTGGGGAAAAGTAGCTTCTATAAGAAGAAAAATTTTACTAACTTTTAACAATTTTATATATATAGACGTAGTGCCTATGAGACCAAACATTTTTTTGTAGTTTTTTACTTGTGGTCATAAAAACGGGGACTTAAGTTTTTAGACAAACGATGACCAGGAAAGATTTCGCGGATATCTTGCAATTTGCAAATATGAAAATAAAAACGAAATTAAAAACTGAAAATCGACAAATTCGCCCTAATTTCAAAATTTTGGAATCCTTTCACTAAAAATTGTCAAATTTGCTATGTGCCAGGAGAAAATACTGCTGTTGATGAACAATTATTTCTCACCAAAGCCAAGTGCAAAGTTCAACCAGTATATGCCGCATAAACCGATTAAATTTGGAATTAAATTTTTGATCGCAACGGATTTGGCAAGTAAATATTTAATATAGTAAGTAAATGCGTTTCTATACTTAGGCAAAAATGGAAATAAACCAGCATCATATCTTCGGGTAAGTTTTTTGTCCTAAAACTAATTGAGCCATTTATTGATTGACAACTAATGTTTTTTTTTTACATGCAATCGCTCGTTTAAAAAAAAATACGAATTTAGTTAGAACTATTTATTCAAATAGAAAGGGTTACCCAAGATTTCCGAACGAAAAAGAGATTAATTGCCTAAATTTTCAAACTTACTTTACAAATTTAATATTTGCACAATAACGATGTACAAAGATTAGTAAAATAATATTGTACTTAGCTTAATATTTAGCTTAGAGCTACTTACTTCCCCAAAAATTAAACAAACCCGAAAAAAACTTCCTGAAATCATTTCATTTTACAACCGCACCAAATTTAGTGTAGATACAACGGACCAAATGTCTAAAAAATACAGTGTTATGTCAGGATCTCAGAGATGGCCTTTAAAAGTAATTTTTAATAATGGCGGTAAATAATTCTTGGTTTCTGTACAAATAACTCGCGGGAACAAATATTGCCAGAAAGGAATTCTTTTTTCAATTAGCAGATGAACTTTATACTGAATATCAAGATTCATTCGAACCAAAAAACCTGAATGGTCTACTGATGACAGATTAAACAGAAAATTTTACAAAAAAATGCTGTCAAATTGGATTTGCAACGGAAATAAATCCACACATATGGATGTATCTGTGTTGGTTTTAAAAAATATGTTTGTGGGAAATGTGCATTAAACAAAATTTCAGTTCGCTTAAATTGTGCTAATAAAAGCTACAAATTAAATTACTATTAGTTAAATTTAGGAAAAAATTAATAAAAATTCTATGAATAAAAAGTGCGTGTAGCGTAGTATACATAACAGAAGTGAAACTTTCAAGGCAGACAAAGAAAGAGGAAGAGACCCGAGAGAGAATGAGAGAGAGAAAGAATATATATCTAAATAAATTCACTACATTTGCAGAGAATACAAATAGAAAAAATTTACAAAAAACGGAGAAGGGTCGCACACTGGGGATTTTGCGGAAAAAAGTCAAATTTGCAACATACCACCTACGCAATGTTTAATGGTATTTCTAAATTCCAGAATAGAACCAACAATAAAATCAAAAAGAATTACTAAACTCCGACTTACAGTTTTTTTTTATAGATATGTCAAAAGTATAATTTTTTTATAGTATTGAACTGACTAAGAAAAAACTTCAAAGCCCAAGGTGGTTTTTTTTCCTTTTGCTTGAGCCGACTTCCAATTTTTTATTTTTCATTTAGGGTACGATATTTTTATATATTTTAGCCGGAAGAACAAAGGCTGTAAAGCATTTGATTATCTATTTATGATTAATTAAAAAAAAAAAAATCATATTCCTTCATATTCTTGGATCTGCAAGTTGAGCTACATTTACCTACGGTCAGAAACTAGTATCAACGTGTTGCTTAATAACGTCTCTTTCAGTTTTAATCAATTGCAGGTGCCACCAGGCGCCACTGACTATTTTTTGGCAATGATAATAACGAAACACTTTTAATTTTGTTTTGACATTTTGAGGGTAATTCAGAATTATGAACTTACATGTATCCTGTGCGTAAAAAAAAAAATTAAAATTTATGAATTTAAAAAAAAAATTTTTTTTTTAAATTTTTTTAAAAACTAGTTTTTAGACATGTTCTTTTCATACACAAATATATACAACTTCGTTAGTAGTAAAAATGTAAATATTTTTTGGGATGTCTACTTTTTTCCGCATCTCTGTACAAAAATCCCCAGTGTGGATCGCCCGGTGTAGGTAAACGCCAGGCACAAACTGTGGAAACAACGCGCACTACTCCGAGCACAAACGCGACGATTGAGGACAGCAGCAACGGCACAAATTACAGCAAGGCAATACCAATAAATCCGTCGCCGGAATGGGTAGCACTTTATAGTACGCACAAGCACCAGCCAACAAACGAAAATAAGCGCCAAAAAGAAGGCACCAAATAACAAAAACGCCAAAAAAATGTTGGCCAAAAAACGCCCCAACCAGTAGGCTCCAATGAAATATAACGCCAAAAAGTAGCCACCAAAAACATATTTCCTACAAGTTTGGATCAACAAACAAGCGCCATAAAGTAGGCAGTGTTATTTCTCACTAGAAATTAGCAACCACGAGGAAAAACTCAGGAAAATTCGCCTAAAGTGTATTTAAGATATGTAGGGTTTTTCAATAACAGATTGCGCTATCGAGAGATGATTAACGATTTTTTATGGCCGTAATGATATTGTATTGATTTGGACAAAGTTTATTTTCAACAAGACGGCGCTACGTGCCACACAAGCAACGAAACCATTGATATTTTACGGGAAAAGTTTCCGGACTGTGTTATCTTTCGAAGAGGTGATCACAATTGGCCACCGAGATCTTGTGATTTGACACCTTGGGACTTTTTCTTTGGGGACACGTGGAAAAGAAGGTCTTCGCCAATAGCCCAGAGTCGATTCAATACCTCAAAGATGGAATTAGTGAGGCTATCGAGGACATAGGGCAGCCACTTGGCACTTCGGTTATGGAAATTTTCATGAAAAGGAAATTGTCCTGTAAGCGTGGTCGTAGTGGTCATTTGCCTGATTGTTATTTACCACTATTAGCGGCATACCTTCCTCTTTATAACGAAGTAAACATCCAATCATTTATATTAAAAAATATAATTTTTCTTTGAGTATCAAAATAACACCTCTTGTTGGAAACCCATTTATATAAGGTATAGCTCTCTCTCTCCTTTTCATCTAAGTTATATCTTTTTTTTCTCTCGCGGAACGAAAATGCCCAAAACGTTGCATGGCCTTGAAATTTTACTCTCCATTCTCGCTCATCCATCGACGCCTAAGAAGTTCCACTTCAAAAATTAATTACATGACTCTAAAGAATTCAGTAAATATAAATAATAAATATTTTGTTTAAAAAGATGTCCAGGTCACAATGAACGGTGAAGTATATATTAATGCTTCGTATGTCTATTGTTAATAAGAATTACACTCGTAGATTTGGACTAACACCCCATTATATGATACTGAGAATGATAGAATACAAGATACCGATCATCAGAAAGGCGTGACGTCATACTGGTGCAGTTGCGTTAGAGAATTTGAAAATGTGAACCATAACGAATAAAGAAGAAGAAATACACAAACATCACGCGAATAAATTGCACAAGTGTGACGTCACACGTACAGCAATTCATAGAGAGGGGAATAGTGGTGTATTCTTTGCATTATGATATAATGATTTTTGTCTATAGTGGGTCTAAAACCCGGGACCACTGCTGCCAAACAGTTTATACTCTTTAGAAGATTTAAATTCAGTGTTTCATAAGAATATAAATTTTTTTTAATTTATTTACCATATTTAAGCAATATACTATTGAAGCTGTGAGTCCTTTAAATTTCCCTCTTTAAACTCTCAAAGAGTGCGCATTGCTTGCAGGCCTTCAGTTTGCTTTGCTGCACATTGATTTAGCTGATCTAATTGCTGTGTTTACTGCAAGTGCCGTTGCTTTGTAGAAGGGTGCTAAAGAGCTATTTTCTTTCTTGTTAGTTAAGCATCTGCGTAAACAACCAGATGACGATAAAGGCGATTAGCAGAGCCAACAAACACTATGAGTTCATCAACAATAGTACGAGTATACTTGTACATATGTATGTAGGAAGGAACAACAGAATCGCGTGATTTGCGAAAGTATTTTGCACCCCTGCGAGAAGAATGTCGTAAAGAGAAATTAAACAAAAAGGCTGACAGATTCACTGCATTGGCGTTTGTGGCGATATTGTTACAGTAGCCTGTCCATGTCCAGGTGCTTTGGTTTCAACATATCGGTTTCATTAAACATTTTCATGGTACCTGACAGCATTAATGGAAGAGGTACTGTTTATAGCACTATGAAAATACGTAATAAATACTACAAAGAAAGTGGGAAATATCAAATATGACATTTGTGCTTGTTAACGTAGCCACCGAGATGAAAATGTGCCTCAGACGACAAAATGATTTTTTGAGTAAGTATTTTTCTAACTGCTCTAAAACTCCGAGCGATACCGGAGCGGATGATAATTTGCCTTGATTTTCTGAGTCAAATGACCCAAGGGAAGAAACTGAGTTCTTTATGCAGAATATTCCTTAGGCTGCTGCGGTTAACGTTTACTTGATGAATTGATGTTGTCGGGTTCATAATCGGTTCACTTTAGGTAACCACAGCTATGTATATCTATATATATTGTGTTATCAATTAACAAGAAGGCTTCCTCGAACAGTCAGTTCAAATCTTACGTACTATACGAGTATATACTAATCAGTGGGTGAATTATTTCGACCAAAAATTCTTTTCACTCCGCGAAATTCACAGCTTTAAAGTAAATAAAATTTACTTTTATTTACTTTACTAAGTTATTCAGATGTAAGGAAATCCATTTCATACCGAGATTCAGTGACTTTTTGTGAGCTAAATAATTAGCTGCTAGTGTAAACAAATGCGCTAAAAAAACTAGCTGATGACTTTGGTGCTGAAACTATGGAGACTGCCTCTGCAATTATGTATAGTATATGGCCTCGGTAGAGTGAGGAGAAATAATCGCTTGTTTGCAGCTTTGAATATAAATCCCATTGCTGAGAAGAATATGAAAGTAAGCCCTTGTCAAAGATAGAAAGAACCATATACGTATTAGTTGGCGTCAACATCTGTACCCTCTCCTCAAATCGACTAACCATCAAAACCATTGACTAATAAAGCTTTTCTCTTCTCAACCTCCAAGTTGATTATTTATGTAGCTTAACACGTTTGCATTGTGACGCGCTGTTGCCAAGCTCAGAGTAACAAGCCAGAAGTTACCTTCACAAAAGATTTATTTTATTTATAAACGTGTAATGAGGACAATGCAAACATGCACAGTCATATACATACTTGTGTACCTACAACCAGATGGATATTGTTGGTATTGCCATTATCACTTAGCTAACTTAAACGTTGTTTACGCTATCCGTAGCTTCAATGTAGTTTGTTTAACTTAACCTTTTATTGATTGCCAAGTGTTACGCTATTTCGTTACTGCGATTTATTGAGATATATTTCTATGTACGTACGAGAGCTTATAAGCGAGACGGTGGAAAAAATGCGCGCAGATAGGTGCAAATACAGTTGATAGTTTTGAGTTAAGCCGGATACCTGCTGCTCCAGATCATATTGCGGCTAACAATCATTATAACTGTGTGTCTACTTATTGGAATACGAGTTGTAATGGCGTTGACGCATTTACTGCTGCTGCCTGAATAGAAACTTAAGTGCAGTGGAATGAATTCAAAAAAAGTTAGTTTAAAGAAAAGTTGAGCTCATTAAAAAATACTTATGCGTGTATTTCGTGAAAAAAATTAAAAAGATTCTGCCGATCTTATATTCGAAATAATAATGTGCGAAAACTCGCTACACCAATTTGGTGGGAAATAAGAAAAAACAAAATTATTTATTCATTTAATAATCTAAAAATGCAATTACAGACTATGAGAAGCAGATGAATGCTAAATAATTCAATCAAAAATAAATTAAACTTACAATTTACTTGCTTTATTGTAATGAACGAATGAATATGTGACATTTCTTATAATTTACAGGGAAAGAATATTATATTATATAATACTTTGGTGAAGAAAAATCTAGGCGGATAAGATTTTAAAGCGCATTAAATTCTATTAGTTCCAGAAATCGGAGTATCGGAAGCATCGAGTAGCGATTTAGCAACTGCTAAATTAATCAATTTAGAATCGAAATTCCTAAAACAAAAACGTAGTCACATTATCAGATGGGTATGCGCGTTCTAGTAAAGAAACATTTATATAATATTATGATTAATAAAAATGAGATCGAGAATTCGAGAAAGACTATTTGAGAAACTATTTATATGAACCAGTCAAAACTCAAAACACTATCATTGTTTTACGTCCAATCTATATATCATCTATACTGGACCATTCCATATTAATAAGATTGAAGCCACCCAGAATACAAAAATTGCCATTATAAGATCTTCGAGCTAAAACGTTATCCACATGCGCTTTATTTATTTTTTTTTTTTTACATCCTTGTTCACTCGGCTAGGGAGCATAGGGCCTCACCAATACTCTTCCATCGTACACGGTCTTGGGCTGTTGTTTTTGTGCCGTCCCATATGATGCCGGCATCTGCTAGTTCGCGAAACATGGACCTTCGTAAAGTGATCTTTGGCCGACCCTCTCCGTTTCCAGTCCAGTGCCATTCCCGTGATGCTATCTGGTAGTTTTCCTAGTGCGTGACCTAACCATCGCCACTTTCTCCATTTGTCGCCACTTTCTCCTCATTCGTTGCTCTCCACAGCGCATCGTAGCTGATGGTGTTCCGCCAGAATATTCTACAGCTGATGCGCGAAAGATAGTATGTTTCCGTGTGATGCTGTTGGAAACCAGCCATATTCCACTTCACTAAAACAATAAAGATTTCACACATGAGCTGATTATTCGCAATTTAGTGCGCCTAGAGATTTGCGAACTCGCCCTTGCTTTGTTTAGCCTGCAGTTGACATCTTCATCTACTCCGCCGTCTGTCGTGATAGTGCAGCCGAAGTACCAGACAAATAGTGTCAAGTTAAAAGTCTTGCTTTATTGTGGTTGACTCTAATAGCCTTGGTCTTGGCCATGTTGACCTCCAGACCGACAGTTCGTGCCAGCGTGACTAGTCTGATGTGGTCTTGCGTAGAGAAAGTACTTAATTGTAGAAATAGTAATAATAACTTAGCACAAGAGCAGTCAAGATTACAGATTCTAGAATTATTTCTTAGGCGAAAAGTCTCGTGGAAAACAGGCATTATTTCATACTTAACTATTGTCCAAGTTCCTTGTGGTAGACCATTTATAAATTTTTGAGTTGCCCGATTCGTAAGCTTGCCACATATGACATACCATAAATATTACTGGGATCGGACTAAAACCACGATGAGCTTTTCTTATGTTGAGACTAAATTTCCGTCCACCCGTTTGATTTTACAAACTATAATCTCACAGCTTACGAGTTTATTTTATTCCAAAAATTAACAGCCAGCCCAAATAAAATTTTACTAAACTGTTCAGCACATAAGGATCGGTCCTACCGAATTTAGCACTTTCTTCATGCTTCATTCTAAAATAAATTTTATTACTCACATACATATAAGCGAAATGCGTTATAAAATTCATTTCCGATTTGTTTCTATGTATTATTAGAATGAAATTTGTCGCAAATTTTTCTGCCTCCTCCTTAAGCAAATGTAAGCATAAAATAAAATTGAACCTTGAATGCGTGAGCACGAGAATGAGCACAAACGATGCGGCCCAAGTGGCAAGGCAAGTGCAAGTATAAATTGAAACTCTTAAGTATGTAAATATTTGCGCCTTCCATTCTGTTGGAGATTAAACCACTTTAAAAATAATTTAAATGTTGTCAACATTTCTTTTATTTCTATCTGGCTGATATAACTCTGTTTACACAGGTTAAGTACATTACCCGCAAGGCTTAAGTATGCCGTCGTTTGGTTGTATTCTTTAATGTATTGGCTTTGGCGTGCTTGTGCGCACAACTTTGAGAGATGGGTAGGCGTAGGCATCAAGAATGGTAGAATAGAAGATTGTGCTCTCGACTTTCCGTTATCTGTTTTGGTTTGAGTTTGACAGTCGGCTGCTTGCACGTGACGTCAAAAACAAAAAGAAAATTGAGACATGAACTGAACATTGGAAAGTGCGTGAGTACTTTAAGTGAGTTTTACATAAAGTTTTAGAAATAAAGTGCGCTGTGATGAGTTGGTATATTGGCAGTTCAGACAAGTTCCAACCGTGTGCACATATTTGTGATTTTTGTTGAACTTCACGTGCATACATTTGAAGTGCCGACTGTTAACTGTTAATTTTCGAGTCAAATGAAATTGTCCTTTGATTCAGCCAAAATTTTACAGGATTGCATTTTTCCGTTCTTCTTTTGTCATGTCTAATCATTCTTTGTATAGAGTCTCTTATAGCATCGCTCGAGGGTTATCACATATTTCAATATTTGTTTTCGCTTTGAGTATATGAAGTCATTAATAAATAAATATAGTTTTGTTTAGTTTTTCGGAAGTCGGGAGTTGACGAAGCATTTGTTGGAAATCCTAGACTGTTAGCTATCATTAGAGATAAATATTAGCTTCGTAGAATCTACACCAGAAAAGATATAGGGTGTTAGGAAAAAAGTACCTAAAACTACTAAGTCCCCCCTACCTTCGAAACCAAGCATTACACCCTTACGGTTCCACACGATTTTTTGTTCTTATCGCCATCCCCTATCTTCCCACGTACACGTCCCCACGAAAAGCGGTACACCCTGTTTTTGATTCTTTTGAATTTTATCCGGCACCAGAGGACTATTTTCTTTGGTTGTTCAATGAGCTTTGCGGTTCGATAAGAAAATCAGAATTTTACGGTTCCAAATACATTTTATTATTTAGTATAGTCTCTCTAAATGTCAATCCACTTACTCCAATCAGATTCCAATTTGTGATTCCTTCCGTGAAATTAGAATCTAGAAGGGCTGCAAGTTATGACCTCATCATTTGACGCAACACGCTTTTCACGCAATCATTTTTTAGGTCGCTAGGGACCAAGTGTTCTTTTGACACGATGCATTGTGCTAATGAAAAATTTTTTTTTTTATTTTGCAGACTCGGCCATTTTTCATAAATTTAATTTCATAATCTTGGTTTGGCTTGACATCATGGTGTTAGACCCAAGTCTCATCTATAGTTCTAAATTGAGACACAAAATACGCTTTATCTTTTCGAAACGCTCTAAATGTTGCTAAGAGAGTCGCATTCGAATGTGTTTTCGTGCCATTGTCAGCGAATGCGGCAACCCAATTCCTCCACTTCAGCCAAAATATATCTTAAATGTTTGTTCTGAATTTTGTTAGATATTAATGAATAAATAAATAAATATTGCTTACAATAGCCAATGAGATGTCTAGGGCTCCTACTAAATCTCTTTCAGTCACTCGACAATTTTCCAATACGATAGTCTGTATTTTTTTTACGATTTCTGGTGCTGTTGCTGTTTTTCGACGTCCTCGACGTGGATCGTCTTGAAGGCTTGTACGATAACGTTTAAAATCAGCAACCCATCTTTTTACTGTACTAACTGATGGCGAAAAGTCACTTTCAACATTTGGTTTTTTGTTTTTCCCATGTAGAAAATACTGTGACATGTCGATACTAAACGGCTTGTAAACAAAGAATGAATTGACAAATTGAAATGAGACTTTATATTTTTATGTACGTTCATATTAAGAGTGTACCAGCATAACAAATTTAGTAGTAGCAAGTAGTAGTTAGCTAACATAGTAGCAACGTCCTCTCTTATCGAACTGCAAAACTTATTGAACAACCTAGTATATACAGTGGGGTGCACAAATGAGTACATGTTTGCACTCCGTACACTTCCAAGTGCATAACAGTAACAACAATAAAGCAATTCGCAAAATTTTTTTTCAATTTAATTTTTTATTCAATTCTTAGTAAAATAAATAATAACACAAAACAAAAAGGAGCAAATTCTTGGAAGTAAGCGAATAAAACAAAAACAACTTCTATGTACTCAATTTTGCACCTTTCACCAATTGTACGGATGGAGTATGTTTTTAGTATTTTGTCCATAAACCTTTATTGCGTATGCCATTTTTCATACGGTTTGGCATACTTCCTACTAAATTTTGTGTAATTTCAGCCGGAATAGTTTGCCATTCGTCCTGTACACGCCGCCACAATTCGTCTGTATTGGCTGGGGCTCGTTAATATTATCCTAACCGTCTTTTCACGATTGACCACAAGTTCCACTCGGATTGAGGTCAGGACTTTGAGCGGGCCACTGCATTACTTCGAAATTTTGCCCAGCTAGCCATTCTTTCACAATTTTGAACGCATGTTTGGGGTCGCCATCCTGTTGAAATATTACTTCTTCTTCAGGATAAGCGGCTATGTCAATAAAATGGGGAAGATGAGTCTTTAGAATATGCAAATATTCCTCCTTCCTCATTATTCCGCCAATTTTTTGCAATCACCCAACTTGCCACCACTGAAACAGCCCCATACCATGACGTTTCCGCCACCGTGTTTCACCGTTTCTTTAATATGGTGTCTTTGTATGATTTCTCCGGGACGGCGCCAGCAATACTGCAGGTTTTGGTTTTTTTACTGCTGAGATATAGCCGATATTATGAAGGGCTCTTGCTGCAGTCCATCGGCTAACGGGTTTGTTTATAGCTATAGCCGCGTGTTTTGGGGTTAAACATCATCCGAGTCCGTTAAAAGTTTTCGGCGACCTCTAACTTGTGCTTTAGTGACCACCCCTCTCCTTTTCTGGACTCATATACCCACTGATTGGCTTATGTTCAGCTGCTTGGCTATTAGTCGCGCCGCGGAACCAGCTTTTGTCATGGATATAACACTGTCCTCAATTTGTCGCGCTAATTTCTTCATGACTTTAATTACGTATTAAATTGTTTCACTAACTTCCTCTATTTTATTAAATTTAAATGTGCCGCGTTCACAGTTTGCTTTAAACTAAGTAATCTTAAAATTTTCGAGAAAAAAACCAACGGTAAATAAATTTTTTCGCTAATATTATTGAGAGAAAACTGAGATCTTGCAGGTGCAAAATTGAGTACATAGAAGTTGTTTTTGTTTTATTCGCTCATTTCCTAGAATTTGTTCCTTTTTGTTTTGTGTTATTATTTATTTTACCAAGAATTGAATAAAAAATTAAATTGAAAATAAATTTTGCGAATTGCTTTATTGTTGTTACTATTATGCACTTGGAAGTGTACGGAGTACAAACATGTACTCATTTGTGCACCCCACTGTATGTATGTATACAATTTATGTGATTAAATACACAAAACCACTCCACTTATATTTAGATATAATATTTCCATCCGCAGCTTTTCCACTTAGGAAGCTTGTATTTGCTTTTGGTTGTAGACATTCCCGGTACTCGTATACATCTTTATATATTTGTTTCTCTTAATATTTTTTAGCAATAAAGTAATAAAAATTGTTTATTTTACAATTTTACACAAGTTGTTTATCATTTATATTGCATTTTAATGTGATTGAAACATTTTTGGTTTACCTCCTATTCGTACTGTTCTGTTTTAAACTCCAGATCAAATCTCAAAACGTAACCCTCAATTCATTATTCTTTTATTTGATATTTTCAATTGAGGAGGTAGAGTAAATTAGGGTATTGCGGTATGGGTGGCTTAAGTAATATACCAGCATATTTTCTAAACTATGCTTGTCTATACAAGGATATTTCCGTGAATAGAATAGTAACAGTTAAAAGCTGTTACAGCAAGGCAGCGAGTTTCATTAAAAGCTTAGTTTGCTATCAATGTGCAAAAACTTTTTCAATTGTGCGGTTGGAAGTTTTTTAGTGTATAATTCCAAAATGGATTAGTTCGAAATTTACGCATATTTTCAGCTTCAAATACTTCATTTTGGTTTTCCGTGAATCTATTTAATTATAATTCAGGTAATTTTTTAACTTTTTTGAATAGATTTCCAGAAAGCAAATTTTTATCTTCAAAACTTCTGTTTGCCCATAGGCCATGCCGAAGAAAGGCGAAACTCGTAAGTGGGATGTAGAAAACATGAAAAAAGCTATCCAGGCAGTTAGAGGAAAAAAGGGGATACCTTTGACGTACAAAACTTTTGGTATTCCATTTGCAATGCTGCAGCGAGCTTCCCTCAGTGATAAAGCAATTACTGCTATGTTAGCGACGTCGTTGGGATGAAGACCGCTATTTATTTAACCGAGAAGAGAGTTTTTGGGTCACTCGTAATGATATCCGCTCACTTGCATTTCAAATAGCAAAGAACCCATTATCCGTAATGGGTTGTAAGAGATTGGGTGTGTGCCTTTCTTAAAAGGCAGTGTTTTTGATCCTCCATTAATGACGACCGCCGTAGCCGAATGGGTTGGTGTGTGACTACCATTCGGAAATCAGAGAGAACGTAGATACAAGTCTTGGTGAAACACCAAAATAAAGCAAAAGTTGTTTCTAGTAGCGGTCGCCCTCGGCCCCATAAAAAATATCTGCCGTTCGGAGTCGGCTTGAAACTGTAGGTTCCCCCATTCGTGGAACAACATGAAGACACACACCACAAATGGGAGGAGAAGCTCGGCCAAACACCCAAAAAGCGTGTACGCGCCAATTATATGTACATATATATAAAATATATATATTTATATGTAACTATATGGATATATTCTTAATTTTTCCGAAACAATGCTCACTTACCATATAACGGTAATTAAAAAAAAATAATATTGGTGGAAAATTTCTCAAGTTTGGTACAAAAGATGAACCCAGAAATAGGACGGATGAAATTTTGAGAAATGGGTGGTGCCACTCCCAGTAATGGGTAAATGCATGTATCTCGACAACGCCTTAATAAAACTCACCAAAACTTGTATTGCTCCTCATCTCATTTAAAATTGACATAATTATAATGAGATCGGATAGAAACCGCGCTCACTTCTTGTTCTTGTTAAGATTTCCGTTCGCCTGTCTGATGTTACAAGCTATATCTCTCATTATCCATGCATTTGTTTGATATCAAAAATTATTAGCCAGCCCAAATTAAATTTTACTAAAATATGCGCGGGTATATAAAATTCGGTTCAGACCGAATTTAGCCTTCCCCACGTGTTCTTATTTTAAACTTTCTTCAATGAAGTAGTTTTAAAAATATCTTTTTTGTACGTGTTTGCTCTATACTTTTAGCGATCCCGCTGTAAATGCACTCAAGTTCTTAGATGTGGTGAACATGAAGGATACGTCGCAAAAATCGCATTTTTACAAAAATACGCTAATGGAAGCGATGCCGCTGATACCGAGGGTAAATAGCTTATGCAGAACTTGTATTATTTATTATGCATATGTACATATATACAAGTGTATTATATAAGAGTGTGTATGCTTTATACGCCACTTTGGTTAAAACGCATGAAATACTAAACGCGCTTGTATATGAAATACCAAAGAATCAAGCCAGCAGAAGTGAAAAACTCACTTTAAAAAACAAATTATTATTGCAACAGGTGTAGTGACCGTAAAAGTTAAAGGAATCACTATTAAACTGACATTGTTATATCTTGTTTTCCGTGAAGATGAGGGTAATTAAACCCGAATGGTGGACCGAGTCAGGTGTTCTTTGAATAGCAAAATAAAATTTCGACACGTTTATGAGACACCAATTGCATGGCACATAAAAGTACCTGCAACCACAAGATGACTATTCCTACATCTATACATTCATACACTTTTTTATCGCTGACGTTGGTTGGAATTTTATGGCTAGCAAATTTTACATAGCGTCCACAGATGCAAACAAAAAAATATGTTCCAGAAAATAAACACAAAATATTTATAACTGAGAAAATCTACTAAGCCGTAGGTGTAGCTAACGCTTAGAATTTTAATTTCAGAAATTGTGGTGGCAAAATGTGTGGCCAATGTTGCAGGCCGAAATTAGCAACGGTGAAGTGCTGGCGGCTGTCTTACAACCGGCCATTACACTCATACAAGAGGCATCGCCAAGTGAATACGAGTCGATTATGGCGCCGACAATGAAGTGAGTAGAAAAAATTGTATTTTTTATTTATTTAGCAAATTATTTCAAACTTATATTCAGATATTTGAAATCATCTTATATACAATATTTGCATGAATGGTTTGCAACAAGAAAATTGTAAATCAGAAAAGCGGAAAAATAAGAAATTCCTTCAGAGGTTTAAATTAGTTACATTTCCGCATTTGTTCTTGGTGAATTTTTTTGGATTAAACTCCGACCAAAGTAGCACTTGTGGCAAGAAAGATTTATTATGGATTTGAAAGTATTGATAATGCTTTACGGTCTCCATATAGCAGAGCTCTCCAAAGAGACTGTAGAGGTTAGGCAAAATAATTATAAATTTTTCATCCGTTCAACAAACCGAGAGAGATATCGCCTACTGCGAATAGCACTGATCTTTTGACTTTTTCTTCGTGCTTTGGTGTATTATCAGCTGAAGTTTTAGAATTGTTTTTTTTTCGGTATATTAATATTAACTTTATTTTTATTACTTAGTTAAATTTGGTCAGTCAACAGTTGTACCTAATAACCATGAATCAACAACTTATGTATATATGTATAACATATGTTAAATAGAGTGGGTCGAAAAAACATTTTTTTTAGGATCGAATTCTAATAGTGCGGAAAAGTCGTACTGTTAGACTAATAAAGTGTATGCCAAATTTCAGCCTAATCGAACGATATCTGCTTTTGTTTTGTTTTTGTTTTTTTTTAATTTTATTTTTTTTTTTTAAATTTATATTTATTTTTTAATTTTGCTTATTTTTTATTTTATTTATTTTTTTTTTAACTGGTTTTGTTCTTTTTTTCCTGTTTTGTAATATTGCAAAAAAATAATAAAATAAAAGGTATTTCAAGAAAACACTGCGGTTTTTAAACTTAAAGCAATAATTCATTTCATATTTAGCTTTGATATTTCCAGCAAATACTTTTGATCTTTGCTGAGATCCATAGTTAAGATGTCGGGTAATTCACAATTAATGGTGCATATTTCACCACTTCAAGGTTTTCGCAACCGTTTAGTTTTGAGCCCATGTGACCACTAAATGATTTCGGCCCAGAAGTGACACCATCTATGAACTGGAAAATATGATACTTCGAAACGGTAGTTCATTGTAATGGAGGAGGCATATCGACCACTGAAGTGAACGTCCCAGTTCATCGTCCAGACATCTTAAGATCCCTCCTTTTGGTCCGGTATTAACTACGGTTCCATCACAACCTACTACCATTAATTCCTCGAAACCATCCTCTTTCATAACCGCTTCATAAATGCTGTCTATAATATCCACAGCGCTGCTTGATTTCGGTGTAACGTGAGCTAAATATTGCGATCCAGGCTCAGACATAAAATCGAAATATGTTCTTCTTTGATCACCTGGATGAGAATTTGATTCCTCTTTTGACCTGAATATACGTGTCGTCTTTTTGACCATCCAAATATTGTGCCTTTGGAGCAACGGCATTGACGCGATCTTTGAGTTGTATTTCACGGCGCACTAGGTTTTTCTCGCGTCTAATTTGTTTTATCTGTTATAAGGTTTCGTGATTCGGAAGAGATCAAACCAACATCTTTAAGTACTGAATTAACAAGTATTGCCGTTGCTCTATTACTTACGCCATATCGCTGGCTTATAACTGCAGTTTCCTGTAATCTCATATGCTTTTGAGAAATAGAGGGGGAATCAAAACCAATGAATAAGTTGAGCTGACTAGTATCAGAATTAGAGGTGTCACTTTCTGAACCATCATTCACTTCCGATATATTGCAGCCGAACGTAGAGCAAGAGGAATAGTTTTCTGGATCACAGAATTTTTTATTAGTAATTTGCTTCGTCATCTCATCGCGGCGTCGTTGTCTTTCTATCAGCTTCTTTGTTTCAGGTATGTCCACTATTCCGATACGGCCTATAAGAGCCCATCTTTGGTCTGACAGAAAAGCTTGCTCTTTTTGAGGAACTTTTTTTTCTCTTGGACATGGGCAAGTTGGAAAATCTTGACACTTACAAGCTGAATTATCAAAAAGTCGGGAAGTATTCGCCTTAAAGTCATCGGCACGTTTTTTCAAAGCAGTACTTCTATGTGCAAAATACAAACCCTTTTTAATTTCTCTGTACCTTTTTTTATGATACTCATTTATCATGTACATATTACGCGCGAATGTGAAACTGTGTGAATAGAAGCCTTGTTATAAATACAAATAATTTTCTTGGCAACTTGTCCGACTATGATCGAAAAGGCCGGCTCTCTGCTTCCTCTTGACTCTACTGCCAGTTCCCGTCTTTGAAAAAAAGCAACCTCTCATAACATCTTCATAACTTGATAGTTGATGATCTGACAAATCTTTATGACTTCCAAACAATGGGCAATTAAACGTTTGTTTTAGGGAAAATTTGGTTAATGCCATTGTCGCCATATAAACTTTTAATAAAATGATTCATAATGAAATGTTTTTATACGAAACAATATCTTTCGAATATAGGAAAGCGGAAGAAAAAATAGACAAAGTAATTGCTGTAACTTCAATTCTACTCGCAGTACAAGGACAAGCTACTGCTCCATAAATGTATTGCTTGATCAAACAAACAGAGTCGAGTGTAGTGAATTAAATTGTTTCGGTGGGCCTTCTCCTATAAAATTTGTATTTAACATATACCGGTATGATGACAAATAGTATTTTCAAAAAAGTTAAAACTGTTCAGAATTTAAACTGAAATTTCAAATTTGAAGCCTCTGCTGGCGACGGAAGATATCGTTCGATTGGGCTGAAATTTGGCACACACTTTATTAGTCTAACAGTGAAACTTTTTCACACTATTAGAATTCGATCCTAAAAAAAAATTAGCTTCGGCGCACTGTAATGTTTATATCAAAATGTTCAGAGCGATGAGAGGAGTCGATTTATTTATGTATGTATTACTGTTTTTTCAAGGTAGTACGGCAATGAAAATGGTCAATATCCCCCCCACGCCTCATGTAACGGTAATTTTTAAGCAAAATTTTAGAAACATGTAATTTGGACTAGCGGTTAATTTGTGCTATCAGACACACTCATAACATTCAAAACTATTTATACACCGAACCAAAACATCGATATTCTCGATGCATCGATGACTTTCCGACATCCCAAAAATACGCTTACACCCTTTTTAGGTGTTTGGCTGAGTTCCTCCTCCTATTTGTGGCGAGCGTCTTGATATTATTCCACTAATGGAGGAAACTTCAGTTTCATGCCGACTCCGAACGGCAGGTATTTTTTTTATGAGGAGCTTTTTCATAGAAGAAATACTCTAGGAGGCTTACCATTCCCTGAGGGGCGACCGCTATTAGAAAAAACTGTTTCTTCATTTTGGTGTTTCACGGAGATTTGGCTAACTCATTCGGCTATGGCGGCAGCCTATATACTACACTTATAGTTAAATAATAGCCCCCTTCGAATTTACCATCCGTTAGTGAAGAGTCAAATAGATGAAGCAACTGGCTAAAATAAGCACACGTTGGCTCCAGAGCTGTCAAAAATCACATATGTTTGGAAGCACTTAATGAGTATTAGTAAAACTGCCTTTAGACACGGCTAATCGAGTTGCTTGCATTTGTTTTTATTTTTAATCTACAATATTATAAAATATTCCAAACTTTAAAATTGCTAAAAACGTCATTTTGTCGGGACTTAGTATAAATAGGTGTAGGTCATATTGATATGAAAGTTAAAACGGCTGAAATTGAATAGGGATAAGTAATTTTCATTGAAAATCGTCTTATAGTTTTAGAAAAACGTAAATAGTACTTGAAAATTTGAAATTTGAAAACTCTGAACTGACACTCCCAAAAAATGCGCAGCAGAACTGTCATACGGAAATCACTTTTATAGCCTTTGATCCAAAGGAATGTCGTTCAAAAGATCAACCATTATTTTCTGCAGAAACCCTTAATAGGCCTGTTCATGGGTTTGGTAAAACAACATACCAACAACAATCTGCAAGTAACCAGTCCGTTTACGTAGTTTACTGATCCATGTTTATTGAGACATTTATGCTTCTTTTGGTACATACTACACTTTACCTCCTTAAATATTTTATATTTTCTTTACACTCCGTTTAAGTGAAAACTTTCTTTGCGTTCAGTTTATAGACTACTAAACCAGTCATGTGATTGCAATCCTATTTATGATCTGTTTTAGTTCATACTCGGAATATATTTTAACTACAATACTTAAAAATTAATGATAACAAAGTGATCAGAAAAATATATAATTTTGAGAAAAGCAGAGCTAGGGATCAGGAAATAGAGCAAATCACTTGTTTCTCCTAAATTTTCTCAAACCTTAACGTGATGGACACTTTCAGAATCGTATTCAGCGTACATTCTAAAACCAATCTGATATAGGTACTTGTAGACCCGTGTTATTTATGCACTCATATAAGATATAATATTAAATGCTTTACTCGAAGATTTAGTAAGGAAACAAATTTCCCTAGATCCAGATAAGAAAGATTTAGGTCTTGTTGTTTTAGGATACCATACCTAACTAAAGGGTGGTTAGGTTTCAAAGGCCGGTGTTGATTTCGAATACAATACAATTTGTTTTAGAAATTATTGTCATTTCTCTTTATTATGATAATATTGGTATAGCTCAATCATGCATGGAATAAAATATCGGCCAAATGGCCGCCGCGGACTCGGCGGCACACCTTCATCCGATGGTCCAAATTTTCGATGACGCTGAGGCATAATTGAGGTTCTATGCCGTTAATGTGCCGAATTATGTCATCCTTTAGCTCTTGAATTGTTGCTGGCTTATCGACGAACACCTTTTCTTTCAAATAACCCCAAAGAAAGAAGTGAAACGGTGTCAAATCACATGATCTTGGCGGCCAATTGACATCGCCGCGACGTGAGAATATTCGGCCATCCAATTTTTCGCGCAACAAAGCCATTGTTTCGTTAGCTGTGTAACAAGTGGCACCGTCCTGTTGAAACCACATATCGTCCACATTCATATCTTCCAATTCGGGCCATCATGAGATGATAGCGAACATCGCTATTCATACAGTAACCATGAAAGTTCGCTATCATCTCATGATAGCGAACACTACTCACAGTAACTGCCTGACCGGCCCCATTTTGGAAAAAATACGGCCCAATGATGCCGCCGGCCCATAAACCGCACTAAACAGTCACTCTTTGTGGGTGCATTGGTTTTTTGGCAATCATTCTTGGATTATCATTCGCCCAAACGCGACAATTCTGCTTATTGACGAATCCATTGAGGTGAAAATGTGCCTCATCACTGAAGTTGAAGTGCGCGATATGCATTTTGATTTGAACGCCCGTTTTCATAATAAGCCTGAATAGCTTTAACTTGTGTATCTTTCCATGGTTCAAATTGAGTAAGTCTGAAATTGAAAAATGTCAAATCAAATGATGAAAAAAGCTTGACGTTTAGATGTGGTTTACATTCAACATCGGCCCTTAAAATTTAACCACCCTTTATTTGTGGTATATGTCTTGATGTTTTTCAATAAATGGAGGGGTTTACAGTTATATTCCACCTCCGAACGTTGTTGGTTTTTTATGAGAAACTTTTTCATTTCAGAAATACACTCGATAGAAAACACCTATGCACTACCGAATGGTAATCCATCGGAAAAACATTTAAGTGAGACAGCAAATATGTTGGCTCAAGTGTTGGCTTTGCTGCCGGAGCAGCTGTTAAAATCTATGCGAATTTCCTTTCATGCCAATTAAATCGTAACTCATGATTTTTTGGGTTACTTTTGGCGTAGTTTTGAATACCTCTTTTACTAAATGAAAAACAAAAATGATTTTGTTTTTATTTCGAACTTTGCGCGCTCCGTGGCAAAATTTATAAATCTTTCTTGTGTGTAGAAGTATATTCATACATGGTTAGTCATCTTAACAATTTATGTAAGTATTTGAGTTCTATCACTAAGCTAAAAGTTGATCAAACTAGTTACTAGACTTGAGAAGTTATACGAGTAATAAATTTAATTTTTTTGCAGCCATTATTAACAACCGAAAACTAAAACTTGTTGAAAGCTACCCATAAGAGTACAAATATTTACAATAGTATAACATAATATATGTGCAATAGTATGTGTATCCATTTCCTGGTCTAAGTGACGTCGCTGTTCCTATGTGCGATGCGGCTGCCAAACCTAGCCAATGTGGAAAAGCAAATAAATAATTTGTAAAATGTTTTTTAAATCCGTACAAAGTAAATAAAATTTCGCGGCTCATTCTCGTAATAGACTAGTGGCTCGCAACAGCCAGACATTTAACCCAATTTATATTTATGTTATGCAACTTTATCCCGCTTGTTCAACTTGGCAAGTAGTTGATGATTAGGTTACTAATGCTCGGTGCATTTCTTCGCGTCCGGTTCACGCCACTACAAATGGAATTCAAATAGACTTAGGGCATTACTGCTGACACTTGCTGCAATCACATACATAGTACATAGTAGCTACATACTATGTATGTATGTATATAGGACATATTGTACTGCTTTTATTTTTCTTTGTATTTAACAAGCGATTATTTATTTTTCTGCGCCATCCATTATGCTTTCCTTGTAAGTTTCTTACTCCTCACGCAAATTGCCAGATCTTGACATTTTCTTTGCTTTCGGTATTACATCGTGCTCTTGTTCTTGATTTGTTGACTCTTGTCCGTGTCAACCATATTCCTTCCTCACATTGTTCTCGTTGTGATAAAAGTTATTTGTACAATTTAAGTTTGTCACTCAAAGGAAAGTCGTATTGTCATTGTGTGCGTGCTGGAAAATTTATCCGCTTATATTAAGTTAACATTTTTCTCGCTATTTAGAGGAAGAATAAACTTCTGTGTAGATAAGACACACATACATACATGTTTCTACAAAGAAACGAGAAACTTTGGACGTATTCTTTAGCCACATTTCATTGTAGAACAGAAATAAAAGGAAACTACTTCTAAGTTTTATTTTATTGTTTTCTGTTTTTTGAGAAGCTCATAAATAAGTGATACGAGTATATGTCTTCGAAGAGGCAAAGAATAATATCTCCAAAGTGTGTTTAATTTTCAAATATAAATACATACTTATATACATTTGTAAATGCATTTCTACGACATTTTTATATTGTTTAATACGAGTATAAGTTTTGAAATAATTTAAAGTAAATCTAAATAAGCTTTATTTTAGGTACTTAAGTACCAAAATATCAAACCAAATCTGGAGGAGGTGTGCTTACAGGGCGACAAAAAATAAGTGTATACAACATTTTTTAATAAGAAAAATGTATTATTGATAGTAGCTCAAAACAAATTGTGAAATTTTAATTGACAATGTTTGAGTAACATTATATTCAGCCAGTTACGAAGTGGCCTCCTTTAGCACGAATACACAAGCTCAAACGTTTCAAAAAATTTTTGGCTATAGGCCGTAATTTCTTCTACCGTTATGCGATCCCACTCTCGACGCAACGCTTGCTTCAGGGACTCCAAAGTTTTGTGGCGTTTTGCACAGGCCCTTGCTTCCAAAATCAACCATACGCTGTAATCTAGCGGATTCAGATCCGGTGAGTACGGTGGCCATTCTTGGGAAGTAATGAAAGAGGGGAAATTGGCTTTGCACCACTCTTGGGCCCAAATTCCACCCATACCATGACAGATCGCGGATTTTGACGAAGGTCCAGGGGCTTCTGTAGACCAATTTCTGTCGTTTTGATGATTGTGAGCTTGTTCAACGGTAAACAGCTTCTCATCCGTAAAGACGATTTTTTCCCAGCCCGTACCTGCGGCCCGACGTTGGAGCGAGCGACATCTTTCGAGTCTTACTTTCTTGTTTTGATCCGTGAGCAGATGGCATTTTTGTAGTTTATAAGGCTTAAGTGAAAGTTCTTTTTTTTCTATAAGGCGATTCACGATTGATACCTGTCTCATGAGCAATTTTCCTCTTCAAGACCATAGAATTTCGTTGAACTTTTGATGATTTTTCGGTTGTTGGAAGTGTTAGTAGTTCGTTTTCTTCCTCTTCCAGGACGGTTACCTTCATTACCAAGCTCCTTAAATCGTTTGATTGCACGAGAAGCCAATGAACGTGCAATTCCAAGCTTCCGTCCTATCTCGCAGTTGCGTGCTTCTAGCTGGTGCAGGGCTATAATAGCTGAGCGACTACTTAACATCGTTACACAAAGTATTTAAAAAGAGCTGGAACAGAAACGAATACTTTTTTTTGTACTTCAGAACACACACAACAATCACAAAATAAGAGCATTCGCTAAAAATATTTTACATTCATCTAATTGCACAGAGAAGTTTGTATACAGTTATTTTTTGTCACCCTGTATAACCGAATAAAATATCTGTATTGCTCTCAGTATTCACTCTCCTCGAGATGTGACTGTTCTAGAGGCCACAAACCATCGATAAAAAAAGTTTTGCTCGTACAAATGTACAAGGTATGAAAAGTAATGGCTTGGGGAAAAGTTCGTATCGTTTTTAACGGAGACTTTTATTTAAACAAAAAACAATAATTGTTTCAATAAGTGAAGCAATTATATATTCGCCGTTGGTGTTTAGCACCTCCTCCCATCTCTCGACCAATTTGTTGATGTCGTTCCGCCAAAAATCGCCTGGTCTGGTTTCAAAGATGTTGTTGAGCCTGCATATGGTTTGACAGGGAGCTGAAAAAATGATAATCAGTCGGTGCAAGGTCCGGAAAATATGATGAATGCTGAAGGTTATCCCATTCGAGCTTTTGGAGCGCAGCTTTGACGACTTATGCAACATGGGGCCTGGCGTTGTCGTGAAGGAGTACGGTTTGACCATGTCGATGAAATCTTTTCAGTCCAATAGACCTCATTCACGCGGTGTAGCTCGACAATGTAGAGCTCCTTATTGGCTGTGGCAATCTTTTCGAGCATTTCTCAATGCACCATACCCTCCCAGTCCCACCAAACACATATCGTGATCTTCTTTGGATGAAGATCCGACTTGACTCTCGGCTTTTTCGTATCTTCTGGAGCCACCCACTCCTTTCTTTGCTTCATATTGATGTTTAGGCACCACTTCTCATCTCCCGGGGCGGTTCGGTACAAAGAGTGCTATTTATGACCACGTCTTGCTCGATGGCGGGTGAGATGCTGAGAGGCAATTTGATGGCGGTTTTCTTTTGTTTTTTTTTTTCGTTGCGTTCGCGAGGCAGCCATGCTCCCATTTTTTCGGCAAATCTCATTTCATTGAATAAAATTGATTGATATTCGTTTTATCATCGCAGTTAGTTTTTTTGCGCCAATACACGACTGGTTCTTCATCGAATTCAGACATCCTTTAAGAATTCAAAGTCACCGTTTTGCACTTTGCCTCCAGGGTATTCCATTTCTAAGCCTCAAAACTAATAAAAAATTAAATAACTTAAAAGTACAATTAATCGAGCAGAAAGATTTCTATCTAATGAATACTTACCCTTTGCCAAACAGCAAACAAATCATTGTAAAATAAAGAAAAATATATAAACGCTATGAACTTATTCCCCAATCCAATATATTAGCTATTGTATGAGAATTCGAACAAGTCACTTCGTACATCTTTACAAGCATCCAAATAGTCAACTGGTTTCGATGAAACTTGGTCAGCGTTCAGACCACTTGAATTTAAACACAATATCAAAAAAGAGATAAAATTCGGTCTCTACCGAATCGACTCCTCTCATCATTCTGAGCATTTGCATGCAACCGGTAATTCAACAAAATTTTAATACTCTTGTGCAAAAGTGCATATACATACTTATATATGATTGAAAAAGTAAGAAAAAAGTCTGAGGTGATTTGAAAATTAAGAGACTTTTGAAATATTTGCCGCGTTTTAGATGGGATTCCATCAAATTGTAAGCGGGAATTTGCAAAATGAATAAAAATGGTCCCCGCATTCCTTGGAAATAAATTGATCATATTTTCTTCACTCTCCTCGAGAATATACGCATAACAATCCTTTTAACTTGAAGGCCAAGCATCCATAATTTTACTCTTCTGGGTATTATATTTAGCTCAAGCTGTGTAGAGGCTGTATCACTCCTCCTTAATTCTTCAAATGCCACTTATCGTACCGAAGAGCCAACGAAATCGGCAAAGTGGCTTTCGCTTCTATAAATATACAATATAAAATCTATTTATGTACATTCTCATGTGCTTACGTACTTGTGTTTATAGACATTTATGTATTTACATTGTATTTTTGCAGAGTTATTTTCAGTTCACCCAAATCCATCCAGGCTACTGTGACTTTACTGGAGAATTTACATCTCATTATTGAGAAGACGGCACCTGGGGATGTTACCACCGACATAATTCCAATGCTGTTCTTTGCTTTCGAAAGCTCAACAATACAAGTGCAGGTGGGTGGTTATGTTATTAGCTATGCACCCACGGTGTAACTTTATATATAGGTACATATTATATTAGTTGGAGTTATGTTTTTATCTTCTAATGAACGTTTTTTATTTTTATTTAAAAATGCAAATAATTTGAGTCATTTTATAACACATATATACATTTTTTTGTTAAATTTCTTTGACGTTTATTGGAAAACAAGAGTGATTGAATAGCAGATTGCGCCTCTTGTGCCGTGATTTCAGTATAGAAAATAAACAAGCAAAAGAAAGAGGAAAGCGGGTAGAAGGGTTATATGTAGCAAACATAAAGTAGAGGTTTTAGGAAGGCGAAAAAAATCAATTTAGTTATAAAGAGTATTTCACATCACAAAATTCATAATTTTTTTGGTGGTAAAAATTGTACGAATGAGTTGACAATTAGAATCAAAGGTTGGTTAAAAAATGTCAAGGCACTAGTTCCGTCGAGGATAGAAACCAGACAGACCAGACTGAGGTTTTTTGAAAAGTAAAGTCTATTCGAATAAGCCAACAACGATTCCAGAGCTGAAAGAAAGCATTCAGATCGGGATTGCTGAACTCAATGTCATAATGTGTGAACGAGTCCTTGAAAATTTTAAGTCTCGTATGACAGTCTGCAGGCGATGGTTAAATGATGTAATTTTTCACATATAAAGGGTGATTAATTTAGAGGTTTCGGATTTTAAATCGAAATAAAACAGCGAAAATTCAAATTGATTGGGCAATCTTTATTATTTTTGACACATACTTTTTTAAAGATAATTCTTTTCAAATGTTGGCCGCAATTGCGCCATAATTCGGCCATCCGTAAACACCAATTTTGATTGACTCGCGACTCGCTGGAAGACTCCGGTCGGTACCTCGTGGATAACGAAGCTGGCTTATCCACAAAGCATTTACACTTTACATAACCCTAAATATAAAAGTCCAAATGTGTGATATCACACGATTTTGGTGACTAATCCACTGGTCCGGGACGAGAGATGAGTTGCTCATCGAAACGACGACGCAGTAAGTCCATTGTTTTCGGGCTGTATGGCAAGTAGCGCCGCTCTGTTGGAACCAAAGATCAGGAGCTTCAATTTTCGGCATCAAAAAGTCGTCTATCATGGCGTGATAGCGTTCGCCATTTACTGTTGGATTCCAGACTCGTATTGACGCCATGAGGCATATTTCTTATTGGGAAAAGTATCTTCAATCTGATCACCCTTTACTTAATTGTCAATTGCCTAATGCTTTTCAAACCTAGCTAAAGAGTCAGAGATATCGTTACCCGCGATACCCACAAGTCCCGGGACCCATGTTAGCATCAAGATATTATGACTACCGACATAGTTTAGCCTGGATTTACAGGACTCACCTACCCTTGAAGTAGTTGGAGGGCTGTCTAATGCCATGAGCTTTGCTGCCACTGCAGACGCATACAGATCGGCCTCTACTTCTGTTTCCCACAACAACATGTATCGCTTCATGAACAGCATACACCTCCGCTTGAATAAAAATAGTATAACCTAAAATAATTTAAGTTTGTTATGCTTTATTTTACAACAACATCTAGGCGCGTCTTTTCTGTACAAATAATGAACTTCAACGCAATTCTATGTATGTACTATAGTTATTTGGCATTTTCTGCCAGGAAAGTAGCAACCAAGTGGAACATTCTCATGGCTGCTTCGAGTTCCTAAAAAAACGTTTCACTAACCGACTTCTTAACCTCTGAAGACCCAGTCAGTAAGCAAATTTGAAATATATCCAACGTGACACTAGAAATTGAAAGCAGGTGAAGCAAAACTGCCATTTATCAACTTCTCACACATTTTAGTACATTTCTATTAATTTCTAACAATTGTATTGGGTCAGCAACATAAGGTTGCTTAGCATTTTAAATTCTCAATATTTTTGTCACTCTTATTTTCCCATAAGGAATGCTTAATATTCAGAAAAGTTTCAAGTTACTCAAATAGACATTCGAAAGGATGGGTATTTTAGAGTGTCGCATCCTTCGAGTTTAAAGAAAAATAGAGAGGAATTAGATTTGCTTGAAATATCAAATTCGTAAAATTTCACTTTAGAGAGAAAAATCCCGTCCAACTTAATAAGAACACTAAATTTAGAAAAAGCGATCCCATAACATTTTTGATAGTCACACAAATTTTTCAAATAAAGCAAAAAAGTTATTAAAATTACCAATATTTTGACTTATAACAGGAAATTGAGAAAACAACGCTTATTGTTAGAAATAAATTTAGGCATAGGGTTGCTTTGATTTCGCCATATAAAGATCATTCCGCACATAGAATAATATTTTTAAAATGTGTGAAATTTCCTTATACTTTTCTATACAAAAAAACCTTTACTTTATTTTTTGAACGACCTCCACACGCAGAGCGCTGCTGTTGTTGCAGTTACAAACGTATTCGACAACATTGAAGATGTCTCTATAAGACGTATGGTTGTGCCAAAGGTAAAATCGGTGTTTGAAAAAAATCTTGCCGATCCAAAAATTGTGCAAAATGTACTCATCTGCATTGAAAGGCTGATGGATAAACTGGAGCGAGCTCAGGTGAATAATACTTGCATATAAATATGTAAATTTACATGTATACTTGTGCTAAGCAGCCTGTCAGGTAAGTTCTAAATATGTATGCAAATGTGTGCTATGTATATAAAGGAGTGCTATGCAAATGATTGTAAGTCGTAGGTAGAGCAGAAAATGCACACTCGAGGGACTCTCGCATAAATACCCGCATATGTAAATGTAAATGTGTAGGTGCTTATATGTATGTATTTGTGGTTTGCAGCTTATTCAAACCTACGAAAAATGTTATCCATTTACCTCACAATCAATTTTCTGTTATTTATATGTCAAATCATTTCCTTCAATATCAATACTGCTGCAAAAGGTTATGGAAGAAGTGCTACAGCTGCTTGGTGATGTTCGCATACCGGATCCGGATATTGTGATGCGTACAGTTCGTAAGTATTTAACAAAATAACAGTATAATCAATATATAAACTTATGTATGCACATACTTGTAATAGTGGATCTTCAAGGTTCCTTTAAAGATTTTGCAGGATACCTACATGTATATTATTTTAGGGTGTTCCTTGCCTTGTGTTCACACAAAACAATGCTCCAGACATTTGAAGACAGGTATTGGCTGTCAAAAACGAGAAAAACTGTTTGTGTAAAAACGTGTGAATGTGTTGCTATTGTGTTTGCAAAACTGATCAATGTAATCGGCAAGAAACTTAGTCACATTAATTATCTATGAAGAGTCACACCATTTAGCTTTATAGATTATTTCTTAATTAGAAGTTGCTAGAACTATGGCAAAGTTTTCTTCTAGCAAAATCATAAACAATTTCAAACTATCTAGCAGACCTTCTGAATATGTACATATTATTCTTCTTCTGAATGTAGCGATAACTGCTTACGCGATTTTGGCCGAGTATAACAAAGCGCGTCAGTCATTTCTTTCTCGTGCTAATCGGCGTCAGTTGGACGCACCAAGTGATGTCAAATCTTTCTCCACCTGATCTTTCCAACGCGGAGGAGGTCTTCCTCTTCCTCTGCTACCACCAGCTGGTACCGTATCGAATACTTTCAGAGCCGGAGCGTTTGTTTCCATTCGAACGACATGACCCAACCAACGTAGTAAAGTTCACACACTCGCATTGTTCCATTGCCATTGTTCCGATACTCGCCGTCGCTATTGTGCAAAGGTCTAAAAATCTTCTGCAGAATCTTTCTCTTAAACGCCTCAAGGGACGCCTGAACGGATATCGTCCGTCCATAAGCCTAGGATGCGTTATACGATAAGATTCGTCGAGAAAGGACTTTACTACTCAGTTATCTACTTAGAAGATGCATGTATTGTTAGTGTTTAATTTTTTTTGTGGAAAATTCCAAAAAAATCTTATTTTTGAGAAGCAAATGTTTCAATGTACCTATATTTTGTTGCTCGAAAAGCAGATCTCTAAGTTGCCTTACTTTTTATTGGCAACTACCGTTTTACTCTCATTTGAGGGAAACATTTTCTAATTTGACAGTTCTTCAAGTTTTAGCCCAAAAAATAAGGGATCATACCAGAAAATGAAGAGGGGGGCATTGGATTAGAGGAGGATGACGATGATCTCAGGCTACTGATGAAATTTACCAGGTGTGTGATATTTGCACTTGATATATCCGCAGGTGTTTCAAGAAAGTGAAAGTCAAAATGTCTGAACCTGAGCCCGAGCAGGATAGCTGAAGAGAAGGTGCTGAGATGATTACACCTCATCGTCCAGACAGCTTCTGTAAAAAGGACTTAAAGCAATGTCAAGCCTCATGGATACCTCGCAAGGATACCTACCGGACAAAGCCCGCTAAGGATGTCCACAAAACTCCTGAGCTTCGGCTTGCTTTGTTAGCCTTAGAAGTTCCCGCGCGCGTCCCCGACCTGCCTGTGGCCAGGAGAATTTCGCGACTTTGCACGGGTCGGTACTAACCCAGCGCTCGCTGAGTTAACGCGAAGCCCATTTTTCCAGGAGCAGGTCGCAGGCTCTCGTGGGAACTCCTCATTTTGCGGTCAAACCATTTCGAGAATTTCCTGTCCCCAAAGCTTATCAGCCCGGTACTTTCCTGCCGCGAACCCAAATTAACCTAATATCAAAGTACTCTGAGGCAGTCGAGAAGGGATTCACTAGTTTTGAGCGCAAAAAACGAAGATCCCAGGACCCTAATTGCTGCTTGACTGTCGAAATAAATATTTACTTCCCTGACAGTAGTTGCAGAAGTAAGCAATCAATCCACTGGCGGCTACCTCCGCTTGGAAAACACTACTGTGGTCCGGTAGCCTGTCTAAATTTGAGCTTGACGGCTCCACTGTCTGTTACATTCCGAAAATTCCTTGAGAAATACTTGAACTCGTTCACTAATTTACTTTCGGCTAATATTTATTTGACGATCTTAGAGAAAATTGCCAAATATGAGACTATACTAGTAATTGACACAACAAGCAGAGCTTTGGTTGTGTAACTGTCTTTTTCTATTTTTGTTCTAATCCTATTGAAATGTTGGTGCTTTTAAAACATTTATGCTAACTCTTGTGTTTGCATTAACAAGTGAATAATAAAATATGAAAATGAATACGTGCTAGAAATATTTTGTATTTAATAATAAATAACTACGTTTCAATTGCTTGCAGATATTTATCACAAAATGGTTGCCGATAAAACGTATGGGCTGACGGTGGAAACGATGGCGATACACGTGCTTCCTCTTCTGATACCGCACACCGTTAATCCCGGCTTAAATCTCGAACAATATTGCATGCTGGTCGAGGTAAAATATATTTTTGCGCAAACATTTTAGCCTTGAATAGTATTTACTCGTATGTTTATGCATTTTATATAATATTTACGTGCAATATTGCATGGTTTCCAACGCTGTAGTAAAAAACTTTGTTGAAAAAAGTATATCAGAAGCAAATGCAAAGCTGTTACGCAAAAACCATCTGGCAGATTGCGTTCAAAGTTGTTTTGATAATTTTTGATGTTATAATTTTTAAAAACTTTATTATATGCGGCAACCAGATAAGATCGATAGGAGAAGAAATTAGAATAAAGCAATCATATAAAATTGACTCTGGCATTATTTTGAAGCTACAATCAACGTCATGGAAATGACCGCCTCGGCTTCGTTGGTAGTACTTCAAGCGGTCGATCCAATTTTTGATAGCTCAGTCCAATATTTGCAGTGTTATTTCGGCAATAACGTTTTGAACGTTGGCCATGATCTTATTGAGAGTATTTCTGTTGTCAGTGTATAATGAAGACTTGAAGTACAACCAGAGAAACTAATCGTGCGATCTCAAACCGTATGATTGCGATGGTCAATGGATGAACGCTCGTCATGAGATAGCCCAGTATTCAAATTTCTCCTTCACAACTTCGAGTGTTACGAAAATCGGTTAATATGCTCTGTGCCGTAAACCATTGACCATTAACGGCAACGGTTTCGCCTTCCTCATTTCGAAAGAAATAAGGAAAAAACAGCCAGTCCTTATAAAGGGTGATTTTTTAAGAGCTATAGGAAAGTTTTTCAAACAAACACACATAAAATTCAGAAAAATTCATGACATTTTTATTTAAATCGATCGGCCGCCGTAGCCGAATGGGTTGGTGCGTGATTACCATTCGGAATTCATAGAGAGAACGTTGGTTCGAATCTCGGTGAAACACCAAAATTAAGAAAAATATTTTTCTAATAGCGGTCGCTCCTCGGCCGGCAATGGCAAGCCTCCGAGTGTATTTCTGCCATGAAAAAGCTCCTCATAAAAATATCTGCCGTTCGGAGTCGACTTGAAACTGTAGGTCCCTCCATTTGTGGAATAACATCAAGACGCGCACCACAAATAGGAGGAGGAGCTCGGCCAAGCACCCAAAAAGGGTGTACGCACCAATTATATATACATATATATAATGTAAATTTGATTCTAAATTTAGTCACAATAGCTCGAATAGCCGCTTCAGTGGGTCGATTAAACTGACCATAAAATGTAAGAAGTGCGCGATAAACATTCTTAACAGAACACGCATTTGTATAATAAAATTCAATGATTTGCAAGCATTATTCGTTTGTAAGACGATTCATGGTTAAAATATAGACCAAGCTGAAGATGTTTGACAGTGAAATAAGACACGAAACGTGCGTCAGCTGTTTAAACCAACTGTTTAAAAAGATAATAGCTAAAAAATCACCCGTTAAATATATTAAACACTTGAAGGAACACTCGTGGATTATTCTCGCTCTAATAGCGCCAATGTTAACATAACCGCCTAAGCTGAAAATAGGCCTCCTCGGAAGAATAATTTTAAATTATATTTACGTATTTACAACTGAGCCGGATTTTCGACCATATTTTTTAATAGTTTCTTTGAGGCCGGTAAGGGTGAAACGACGCTTAGTAATACGATTGGATAAACTAGATCGTTTGATAGCAATTGGCAGAACTATTACTGCTATCTAGTCGCTTTATGTTATATTATTATCACTAGAAACTGTGAGGACTAAACTCGGTAGATTGAGCTTCTTCTCGTTGATTCGCCTTCCTCTTCCTCTGCTACCACCAGCTGGTACCACATCGAATACTTTCAGAGCCGGAGTGTTTGTATCCATTCAGATGATATGGCCCAGTCAACGAAGCCGTTGGATCTATATTCGCTGCGCTATGTCTATGTCGTTGTAAAGCAGAAATCTTCAGCAGAATCTTTCACTCAAACACTACAAGCGACACGTCATCGGATATTGTCACCGTCCACGTTTCTGCGCCATACGTTAGTACGGGCATGATGAGAGCTTTGTAGAGTGTTAGATTTGTTCGTCGAGAGAGGGCTTTACTATTCAATAGCCTACTTAGTCCAAAGTAGCACTTGTTGGCAAGGGAGATACTACGTTGGATATCAAGGCTGACATTGTTATCGATGTTAGTGCTGGTTCCTAAATAAACGAAGTCTCTCACAACCTCGAAATCATAACTGTCAACAGTGACGTGGGTGCCGACATGCGAGTGCGCCGACTGTTTGTTTGATTACAGAAGGTATGTACTTCGTTTTATCCTCGTTCACCACCAGCCCCATTGGATTTGCTTCTTTATCCATATTGGAAAAGGTAGAACTAACAGCGCGTTTGTTAAGGACGATGATACGCATGCCAACAATTGTTCGCTCTTATACAAAATTGTGCCTGAGCGATTAAGTTCTGCGGCTCGCACGATCTTTTTCAGCATCAGGTTAAAGGAGTCAAACGACATAGGGTCACCCTGTCCCAAACCTCGTTTGGTATCAAACGGCTCGAAGAGGTCCTTCTGACGAAGTTGCTGGTATTGAGTGACGTCATTTTGCATAACCGTATTCGTTTTGCGGGGATACCAAATTCAAACATCGCGGCATACAGGTAACTCCTTTTCGTACTGTCGAATGCATGATGTGTGTCGATTCTCCTTTCATAAGTCTTTTCCACAACTTGGCGTATTGTGAATGTTTGGTCGCTTATAGATTTTCCAGTTCTCAAGGCACACTGATAAGATCCAATCAATTGATTGACGGTGGATTTCAGCATTTCGCACAATACGCTCGCTAGATCCTTATGGGCGATAGTTAGAAGACTAACCCCCCTGAAGCATCCGCTGGAGCCGTATGGGTTGGTGTATGGTAGTCACACCATAGATTGTAGTCGTAACTCGGACTACATAGGTTTGAATCTCTGTGAATCACCAACATGAAGGAATTTTTTTTTCTAATAACGATCGTCCCTCAGTAGGCAATGACAAGCCTCCGAGTGTATTTCAGCATGAAAAGAGCCTCATAAAAAAATATCCACCGTTCGGAATCGGCTTTAAACTTCATTTGTGGAACAAAATCAAGACGCACGCCACAAATAGGAGTAGGAGCTCGGCCAATTACTCAAAAAGGGTGTAAGCGTCAATTATATACATATATATATATATATATATATAACTCCCAGGTAATTGGCACAGATCGAACAATCACTTTTCTTGTAGATTGGGCAGAGCACACTTAAATTCCAATGGGGCGGCATGCTTTCCTCCGACCATATTTCGCATAGGAGCTGATGCATGCACCTTACCAGCTCCTCGCCGCCATGTTTGAATTGCTCAGCCGGCAGTTCGTCGGCTCCCGCGGCTTTTTTGGTATTTAGCCGCGCTGTTGCTATTCCCACCTCGTCATGTCGGGTAGAGAAACGACAGTTCCGTCGTCAACCATTGGGGTATCGGGATCTTCACATTATCTGTGAACTGCGCAGCTGTCAATATTTAAGAAGTTCGAGAAGTGTTCTCTCCATAATTTAAGCACGCTCTGAATGTCAGTCACTAGTTTTCATGCATTGTTCCTATCGGCCAGCATCCCAAGCTTCTTCTTCGGCGGTGGTACGTAAAGAACGAGAAATTTTGCTCCATTGCTCTTGTAACGGGTGATCAATTAAGAGGAGTTTTTTTCATTTGCGTTTTTTTTACAGATCGCGCGCGAGTTGTGGCAAACTGTCATCGTGGATTTGTTGAACAGCGTTTGGCATTTCATCATGGAAAGACTCACACCGCAACAACGTCTACAAATTGTTCAACTGTATTATGAAAATCAGCGTTCTGTGACAAATGTTTTTCGTGCGCTTAGACCGCATTATGGTCAACATAATCGGCCTGCCTTAAACACTATTCGACATACCATCAACAAATTTGAATCCGAATATTCATTGGTGGATAATTCTCGACCGAATATACCACGTCCAGCAAGAAGCATTGAGAATATAGCGGCAGTAGCAGAGAGTGTACGTGGAAATCGCGATGAATCGATTCGGCACCGTTCTCAGCAACTTGGACTGTCGTACGGAACAACTTGGTCAATTTTACGGAAGGATCTTCATTTAAAAGCATACAAAATACAGCTCGTACAAGAACTAAAGCCAAATGACCTTCCTGCACGTCACCATTTTGCTGATTGGGCTCTTGAAAAGATTGAAGAAGATCCGCTGTTTTCGAGCAAAATTTTGTTCAGCGATGAGGCGCATTTCTGGCTCAATGGTTACGTCAATAAGCAAAATTGCCGTATTTGGGATGAAGAGCAACCAGAACAGGTTCAAGAGCTACCTTTGCACCCAGAGAAAACAACGGTCTGGTATGGTTTATGGGCTGGTGGAATCATCGGTCCATATTTTTCCAAAAATGATGATGGCCGCAACGTAACTGTGAATGGTGCTCGCTACCGTACCATGATATCGGACTTTTTGCTACCTGAAATTGAATCTAATGATCTCTACGACATTTGGTTTCAACAAGACGGAGCCAATAGCCATACAGCTCGTGAAACAATGACTTTATTGAGAAGTCATTTCGGAGAGCAGCTGATTTCACGTTTAGGACCTGTGAGTTGGCCACCAAGATCTTGTGATATCACACCTTTGGACTTTTTTCTTTGGGGATTCGTGAAGTCCAAGGTCTATGCTGATAAACCAGCTACGATTGAAGCTCTGGAAGCCAACATTACGCGTGTTATTCACGACATACCAGTCGAAATGCTCGAACGAGTGATTGAAAATTGGACCTTCAGAATGGACCACCTTAAGCGTAGTTGCGGCCAACATTTGAATGAAGTCATATTCAAAAAGTAAATGTCAAAGAATGTCCTTTCAAATGATAAATAAAGGTTTTGAACATAATTTACATTTTTGTTTTTTTTTTAACTATTGAAAAAAGCACCTCATGATTGATCACCCGTTACTTTGCTCGAGAAAAACATGCTTCAGAATATTACTCCACTTAACGGTATTTCCCAGCAGTAAAACTTCAGCAGCTCTAATATTGTGCATGTTTTATTGGTTAACTTGAATAGAGGGTAAAGCTACGCCAGTTCTGCCTTTGTAGCTCTTACCATACCAATAATGTAGGCAAACTGAGTGCCCCTATTCAAGTGAACCAATAAATCAAACTGATGAAGTTTTACTGCTGCGAAATAGCGTTAGACGGAAAGATATTTCGATGCATGTTTATTTTCGAGTAAAGTACTGCCTTCACTTGAATTATCAAAAAACCTTGGCTCACTAGATCAAATACGGTTGCATTAATAACCATTTTTTCCCTTAAAAATGATTGCATCTAATCAAGTGAACACGGCTGTATGTTTGTAGGTAATACTCTACTGTACTCATGAATACAGTGACTGATTTGCTAAATCGTTAAAAGCATACAGAGATTCCAATTAGTGTTTCTTACTTGCATTTTTTGTTTATACATATTTACAAATACGCATATGTGTGGAGACATGCATATGTATATGCATTTTTTATTTTATCGAAACTCGCTACATCAACTACTCGTTTTCCATTTCAATCATACCACATTCCATGTACTAACAGGTGCTGCAAGAGATGCTCGAACAAATTGACCGACAGCAACGTAACAAATTGAAGCTTGACAATCTGTCAATACCATCACCGGAGCGTCATCGTCCATTGAGACATCAATTCTCTTCGGATAACATGAATGCACCACCATTCAATATACCCAATTTGCGAATCGATCAGCGGAAAACATCCAGTGCTGAGGATATGGCACGGAAGAACTCTGGAGGTATGTACATATAACACACACTTCTTCACCCACACACATGTACCATAAATGCATTCGAGATCAAATGCAAATGCAAATAGGCATACTCACATACTTGTTAGCTCGTACAAATGGTATGAATTCATACCAAACATGCCCATATATGCTTACGCCGATTGTGGGAAAACAAATATGCACATGCGAGTGTGTCCACATAAGTATGCTATGTATGCATAGCACATGTAAATGTAAGTAGACTGCAAAACAGGCATAAATTTCCAGTTGGTGTATTTGTAAATACATTTGAAACAACAACAAGAAACGAAATTTTATCAGATGTTTTTTTCGCATTTCTCCTTTTTTAATTTTAGTTCAAGTGTCCGATTTTGTAACTATTTTTAGTTAAAGCGTCCCTGCCAGGCATAAAACACCAAATAGGTAGAACATTTTTCTCTAATAGCGGTCGCTCATCGACACACAATGACTATCTTGTGTATTTCGGTCATCAAAATGCTCCTCTTAAATCCATCTGCCGTTCGAAGGTGGCATAAAACTCAATTTGTGAAAAAAACTGCAAACAGCTATTATGTCTTTCGGCTATCCACAATTAAAAGAATAATGCAATTAAATAGACTCAGCAGGCAGTCCAACATAACAAAACATCGATTCCAAACACTACCTGTTAAGTACCTTCGATAATTTAAATAATCGAAAAAGGTCGGGTGAATCAAAAATTAAAATTAGCACATTAAGGGCAAAAGAAGGGTTAAAGCCTGTGAAAAAATATAAAAATTATTAAATATTATGAAATAAATATAAAAACATACAAATGATATCTTTTAAAAAACACCTTCAATTGCTTCTTTGGGCTCCCAAACTGAGATCTACGTTGAAGACAAAGCAGCAAAAACAATAAAACTGATGGACTTACACCTCCAGCAAACCTTTCACTTTTTGTTGAAGAGGTCGCTCTCGCTTATCCAACAACACAACACCACACTTTGTTGGATTCCCGGCCACTCTGGATTGGAGGGAAATGAAAGAGCGGCTGAGTGTGCAAGAAAAGGCTCTGAGCTTTACCTTGAGCGAGTGGTAGAGGACATAAGCATTTCTTTAAACGAACTATACACTGCCATTGACTTGAGCGTAATAGCAGAAACCAATAGAAGGTGGTCTCTGACGACTAACTGCAGGTTTTCCAAAGCACTTTGAACAAAACGGAATTTAAAAAGGACAAAATGTCTGCGTGCGTTCAATAGATCAACTACCAGCGTCCTCTCAGGTGTTATAACGTGTCACTGCGCTAATAAATGTACATCACAATGACTTCTGCAGGAGCTGTGGAGATGAAGAAGACATTGAGTCGGTACAACACCTCCTCTGTGACTTTCCTGCACTTCAAAATAGCCGTATTAAATATCTTGGTGATTATTTCTTTGAAGCCGTGGCAAAATTGCAAAATATCTGAGGAGGGGCTAGTTACCTTCTTAAACAGATCCAAGAGGTATAAGCAACTTAGTTAGAGGATGGAAATCAAATGCAGATATGACAATGGAGTTTAGGGCCATCGAGTGTCTTAGAGAAATAAGCACTGTAAAAACAGTGATTTGCGATTTGACTCGGCTAGACTTTTTCTTATAGGGTTTTCTAAAGTCGTAGGTCTATATCAATAAGATGTAATAGCCCAGTTCATTGCAGATTCAGATAGATTTATGCAGCAGGGTCATGGTAAATTGTACCTTTCGGGAACGTACTTTTCATTTAATGGATTTTTTAAACAAGTAAAAGTCATAATTTTATCGGCTGCTAGCAATATGATTTCAAGTTATTCCGGGCTAATGGTCCTACAGTGCGTATACGTAATCAATAGCTTATTGCAACACATTTAAAGCATGCGATGGAAAACTTGGTAATTTGTGCAATACGTGCACGATATAATGGTTCTGCAAGGCTAAGTGCATCCCACCACTGTATTCACTCTTGCAATGACAATAAAAGTGCCATTGTAAAATTGCCTTGTAAGGTCAAGAGCAAAGCAAAAGCTTAAGCTGATCTCCCTTTTAAGCTCTATCATAACTTTTATAGACACACTATAAGGATAATCGGTATTTCAAAAAAAATATTTAAATATGTGATTTTATGTCAATAATTTCTTAGATGTTATTTATTAAATAAATGATAAAACATTTTATTAATTTTAAATAAACGATTTTATAACGCATTCCCTTTTAAGTTTTTGTATCTTTTTCAATAAAACTCGCCCAAACTTCGTTCACATATTGCTTCCCACCTCAATCAGACTCAACGGTACAACGACATAGTTTCGTAACAGTGCAACCCTATACATATAAAGGAATAGAAAATCCTTTATTTTCTCGGAAATTGGCTGTAGTGATCGATATCTCGTAAAGTACCGATGGAACAATTTAAGGTTTATGCTCGTTGTCAAGGCGACATTTCATACTGAAAAAAATATTTTGCTGTTTTTTATTTATTCATTATTATAGGGTGTTAAGAATGAAACTCAACCAAAAAAAAAAATTGGTGCATTTTACAATTTTTCTTGGATAAAGGCAAAAATGCAAGCCAGGCCACTGAAATTGGAATGATGTTTGTGGTGCCAACTCTATTCAGACATTTTTTATGTTAAGGAAAATATCGATAAAATTCCGGAAATAGTCGAAGTTGACCAGTATGTTAGTAGTCGTATCATCGCCCAAGAGCTAAAGATCGATCATAAAACAGTTTTAAACCACTTTCACAAAAATTTTACGTAGAAATAATATATTTATTTTTCTCCCGACTAATATAATGACAACATAGGCTAAAGCGGACGGTACAACTTGTCATTGTGACTTAGGTTGGACGGTTGAAGTCGGTCTTTAAACCAACTCACTTAGAAAGTTGCCGATCCATTGTGATACCACAGTAGCTGTTTATCTGCTACTCCTCGTTAAATCATTTATCGATTGACTTGAATTTATAAGCGTTTTTTCAGTTCCTTTCATACTATTGAACTCATTGGCAATTTTCCTCATCTGCGTTGTAATACATACATAGGTTAAATGAGTCCTTGATAAAAAAAAGCGAATCACAGCAAAAAGAGTTCCTGATATTTGCTGAATTTCTGTTATAATACAGGATGAAAACCACTCCAAATGTTTAAAGCCAAAACATGGCTGACGTTCGTCGCAGCGAACATCACAAAAAACTAATTTGTATTTATGGTCCAAGTGACTGTTACGGTTATGAGCAAAATTATATTCAAAATGCTACGGTTGCCTTGCTTATAAGTAAAAGGTGATCAGATTCGAGGTATTTCTTCTTATATGACCTTTTTTGACAGATCTCACGTGACTACTGTCAAACTAAATACATAATTGTTTGTCAGTATTCATGGACATTTTATCATGTAAAGACTTATGTACAACAACGTTTATAAATCGTACAATTATATTACTAAAATCGACGCTCTGTGAAAAGTGTTCATCGAGTGCTCAGGGCATCCTACATTTTTGGCTTAATAGCTACGTCAATAAGCAAAATCGCCATATTTGGCCTGAAGAGCCCCCAAAGTCAGTCAAGGACAGCCATTGAAAATAACTGTTTGGTGCGGCCTATAGGCTGGAGGAATCATTATCCCATATTATTCAAAGACGAGGCTAGCGCCAATGTAACAGTGAATTGCGAACGTTATCGCGCCATGACAAACGGCTTTTGATGCCGAGTTTTGACTTTGATTGAAGCCCGTGATCTCCACAACATTTGGATCCAACAAGACGGCGGATGGCGCTACTTGCCATACAGCTCGTGAAACAATGGATTTACTGCATCATAAATGCTTTGTGGATAAACCAGCTTCAATTGAGGCATTGGAAGCCAACATTACTAAAGTTGTTTACGAGATATCGTCCGAAGTCCTCCAGTGAGTCATTCAAAATTGGTGTTTACGAATGGCGCAGTTGCGGCCAAGATTTGAAAGGGATTATCTTTAAAAATAAATTTTATGAACCATTCTACGCAAAAGTTATAAAAATTTAAAATACGATACATCTAAATTGATCACCCTTTATTTATTTAATACACAATGCACGGCTTACTGATGATCATCGGATGACCCTTTTTCTTTATTTATTTAACTGCGAAATTATGGCGTTTAGGTTTTTTTAGAAACATATTTTAATAATGCTTGCGATTTAGAAAATACAGGCCATTTTATATTGATAAGCTCATGAAATGACCTTAACGATTCATGAGCGTTAACTGATTTTATTGTTGCAGAACAAAAATAAACAATTCAAAATTTAGCTACAAAGAAGAAATATTTCAATCGCCTGATTCGTTTGAGAAGAATTGATGTTTTTTCACCACATTTTTGCACATAACCGCGCCCTCTTTACAGACTCCCTTAAATTATGTTAAAATCTTTCCGAATAGCTAAGCTTTAAAATGCAAAAAATCCCTCACAAACTAGAGCATTCATTTTTTTCTTGCGCTATTATTTTAATGGCGGGATAAAAACTCAAGGTATTCCGCTTCATTTTTATTTCTTTTAGCTTCAAACTGTACTCGTCTTCTGTTATAACTTCAGCTACTTCCCACTGACCTCATAAGTCCGTTATTATGGCAGCTTCTTCTTATTTTTATGAATCTTCAAAACGTCGGGCAGGCGCGTACGCCATACCCGACTGTTGCTTCGCAAAGTTAATGCATTACCTACGTATTTCAGGGCGTTATTTTGTATAAGGAATTTGATGTGTAGAAAATTGCTACTAACAGAAGTGAACAAAGTTAAACCTCTATATATGCATACATATGTACAGATATGCCAACATATGTACCATATTCTGCGCAGCCATCGCCGGACGATTTGTTGCTTCGAATATTTTTAATTTTTGCAGTTCGTTTATTTACAGGCTCAGGCATGCTGGGAGGTTGGTGGTTCGGTTGCTCGCCGTCATCGCCCGATAGTAACTTCCTGCGTGTTGCTAATGCATTCCCCAATCGGCGTCTCTCGGATAACACTTTGATGACACCGAAAATACGCATAGCGCCATCGTGTGCATCCTCGCCTGGTGGAACGCCAGGCTCTGGACTGCCAACACGCCGACACTCGAGCATTGGACCACAGGAACGACGTGGCTCGACAATCAATCTGTCACCGCCTACTGTAAGTAGCCGCCTTCCTTGCACCACATCCAACTCCAATTCATCTTACAGCGTCCGCATTTGTATGCGCGCTCGCTGATTTACATTTGTTGACCCTGTTCATTGAATTCAGTTTCTTTTCTATTGTTTCGTTTTTCTTTTTTGTTTGGTAAATCCGTTGCAAAGAAGCTTAATGAGTTAACAATTTTTGTTTTGCCTAAGTATGTAGTTATAGGTTGGGCGGGGTTGCTCTGTGCTACTTTTATTGTGATTAATAAAAAAAAAATGTTCATATATGTATATTGTTTGTAGTGAAATTTTACTTTCTCAAAACAAGTAAATTTATACATATACCTGCATAAATAGTTCGTCCATTTAGTGAATTCAAAAAAAAAAAGTTCTACATTCTATGCAAACGCTTTACTATCGCATAGCCCCATAAATTGTTCATATAAAAACTGCTTTTTTATTTTTGAAGCAGCTTATACGCAGATATTTTTTAGTTAGTTGGAAGCTACTTTTTATTGTTTCTGTAAAAAAAAAACGAAAAGAAGAAAACTAAATTTATCATCAGTATTGAAATTCGGAATTATTTTTCTCATTTACTTACTACTTAATATTTCACCACATAACAACTACATATACGATATGGTAATTGGTAAATGGTAAATGCCCTCTACACTTCCTCCTCGAATAGACGTATGGTTTTGGTGCACGCGGTAGCTCCGGATCGAGTTTGTCGGTACCCTCTTCGTCGGCCTATGTTGTAAGTCTAAAAAACGTCTCAACAATTTTTGCCATTCAAATCACGCTTCAGGTCTCTTGTGCGAGTGCGTTGCGTTGTTCGCATATATGAATATTTGCATAAATAACTGTAACTAACCAACATTGCTGCTTTGTTTTTGTAATGTGTGAACTACTAAGCACATGTGTATCTTGTTCGTTTCATACCATTAATGCAAGCTCGTACTCGCCTTCGCACGCTCGTCAAATGATAAACAGTTACTTACTCGTACATATAGTATATCTTAATCGTTTTCGTACAAATAACTCGAAGGAAGCCTTTATCTTTCTAATATTAATAAAATCAAAACGTACTATATTAACTGTTCATGGAAATTTATCTTATTTCCTATGAAAGATGAAGCGGTTAGTGTAAAGGTGGTATGGGTGGCGGGCAATTTATTGCAAAGTTAGTTCTGAAACCTTTTAATAAAAAAATGTCAATCCAAGAATATTATATATGTACACCTATACCACCAGTTACAGTAACCGCTTCATAATTATATATTCTTATTTCATTTCCAATTTATTGTTTTTTCATGTACTTATTTGCATTTTGCCGTTTTTTATGCCCTTCGAAATTAATTTACGATTCCCCTCTGATGGTATTCGAAACCTCACACACTGAGCATAATTTCAAATAACTGTTTTCGTTGGAATGTAATTGTAATTAATTGTTTTCTCATGCTGATTTTTTATAAGGCAAGGTTAACAAATAAAATATGATAAGTGTAGAAATATGTTAGTATACATATCTGGGAGTGGTTTAATAAGTCTTTGAAAATTTATTATACAATATAATAGTCTCATTTTTGCTCAATGTGATTCTCCACTTTTTTGCCGTCCACCTAAATGTAAGATGCGCTCAAAACGCGATTATCTTTCATCGATGGGCTCATCACTCGACCCGCGCCTCAAAAAATGCTTCCCTTTCACATGTTAACTCTTCATTCGAACAAAACTCTTAAAGTAGTCGTAGGGGGCTAAATTTGGAGAAAATGTAGGATGAAAATGCAATTAACAACCTTCGTATTCGTATATTTTTAGCTGTCCATAAGTGAGCTAAAGTAGTCATTACTCTTCAACTCTAGATCAGTGTATTTCGTGTTAAGAGAAGAGACTGGTTGGAGCTGGATTGTATTTTTGACTAGGTAAACGTGATTTAAACCACGAGAGAATTATGTTTTAGTCTTCTTGTTTGTTGACTAGTCCAACATTAAGTCTATTCTTCCTCCCCTCCGAAGAAATCTGTGTAGATCTTGTAATGCCAAGAAGTCAAGGAGGTCGCTTCGAATGGCAACAGTGCCAAATTCGAGCGAAGGCAGGTGCACAGAAAGTGGCCTTCCGTCTCATCCTCCTCTCCCGATGCTGGGCAGAGTGCACTATCTGAGATGCCCACCTTTCCCTTCTGCTTAATGACAGAAGGATCTGCGGCAGTCGGTCGAACATGACAGGTAACATCAGTCAGAAGGTTGTCAGTGCATTCGATGCCTTTGGAGGAGCCTACTATCGAGGATTACTCCAAGATATTTGATTTCTTTGGATAGCTGTATTGTGACTCCTTTTAGCTTAGGCAGAACGAGTCCATTAAACTTCCTCCTTCTGCCTCCTTCTGATAAAGAGGACAATACCAGTATTCATCCCTTACTTCCGTTCACAAATTACCCAGAATTTGTCTAATATTCAAGGCCTATTATTTTATTCCTTTCAATTTTCAGAATGCGATTTTAGAGTCGTTTACGAATTCTGTTTTTGCTCTTCAATCGTCTCAAACCGCTTTCGGCGAAGTGGTAGCTTGAGGCATGGGAACAGGAAAAAGATAAGTGGGACCATGTAAAGTGAAAACGGAGATTTCTTTTTAGTTGAATAGTCGTAGTCGTATTAAATATACGATATACGAATATCGATTTCGTGGTATGCACAAAAGTATAGGCCTCATTGTAGGGAGTAGGAATTGTTAGGCTGCATTCGCTATTTGAAAAATTATAATTTTGATAACTGAAATTATATTTGAAAAATGAAATTATATTTGATAAATGCTTAACCTTATCTATGAGTTGTAACTTTTAAATATTTAATGTTGTACATGAATTAATTCCGTTCTACCGGCCAGACATGAGCATATTTTTTGTATTTATATACATAAATACATAACTGTTTTTATTTATTTCATGTGAGTGTCAGTGTGTTTTTTTTATTTTGCCGTGGTGTTTTCAAATTTTCATGCCGATTCATAAAATTCCTTATTTTAATGTTTTACTCGTACATCTGAGTGACTGCAACAGTCACAGCTACTTTTCTCAAAGATCAAAATCGTAAACGTTCAATATCTACTTAATGTACGTGTTCTGGTTATATATATACATACATATTTGCAGCTATCTTTATAGGCGTGCAAATGTTTTTCGATCTCGCATTAAATCTGAGTGTTCCGCAGCGTGAGCTTTTCTAAATTACTCAGTTAATTACGTAAATACACCAAGTTTCACTATGTGACTATCTCAGTGGGCATAATTTCATTATTTCATATGTATGATTTAATGTTCGTTTTGGTTTTGTATTGATTTTCGTATTTTATTATTTTCAATCTCTAAGCAAATTCTCTACCAATGTGTGCATTCCATTGTTTATCCAACCATATTTTTTATTTCATTTACTTTCGGTTAATTGGAAATTATCGCAGCTTGCACGGAGCATGATCGTGAGTACACGTTTTCGCTTTGACTTTACAACGCGTGATGTACAAATCATTTATTTATCCACTGTTTCACACACACACAAAAGTATATAAATACATATCTACAAGTACAACTATGTATCTCACTTATTACACACAAATATAAACAAATGCATTCAACTGTCCTTTGCCTACTCTAAAATGCTAACTATACACCTATGCTTTTTGTACACTGCCGGAACACTTGATCTTCATATGCATACCTGATAGTGGAGTTCGAATATGCTTACTAGCGAGTTACTCGAGAGCAAATTTAACAGGCTGAATTGGGCAATAGCTGCGTGTGGGTCCAAACTACTAGCAAATATTGGACAGCTGTTCCTCATTGCTTGCAAATATTATTATTTTTTCGATTATTTCGCTCTATTCGCAGGCACAGATACGAAATTATGAGCGTAAAATAAGCATTTACGAACTCTACTGCAAGTATGGATTTTTCAATAAATATTTTCCTTACTCCCAATAAACGTTTTGTTCAATCTCAAGTTAGGAGGAATTTGATAACAAACCGTTTTCTCAAATCTCCAGGTTTAGTTCTCAAATTCAGCTAAACTTGCCGTTGATAAACGTTCTCAAACTAAAAGGCACAATTTGAATATGCTTAGTTCTCAAATTGAAGAGTCCTCAACTCCATGGAATGGAATCCATTGCTCTCATATTAGTTTGGGGAAAAGGAAATTCATTATTTTCTCGGTAGATGGCTGTAGTGATTGATATATATGTATGATCATAAAATATCGATCAAACAATTTAAAGTTTATGTTCGTTGTCAAGGTGACATTTAACACTAAAAAATTCGCTTGCTGTTTTTTTGTTTGTTCCATTCAGTTGTGAGTTACAGGGTATTAACAATAGAAGTCAACAAAGAAAAAATTCGGTAACTGGAAATTTTACAGTTTTTCTTTGATAAAGGCGAAAATGCAAGCCAGGTCGCTGAACAGTGAATAGTGTTTATGGTGCCAACATCGCTAATTACATGCATTGGTTTCGTTAATTCCGCATTTTTGATGTTAAAGAAAATGTCGATAATGTTGGAAAGGTCGATAAAATCACAGAAATAATCCAAGTTTACCGGCATGTTAGCAGTCGCATCATCGCTCAAGAGATAAAGATCGAACATAAAACAGTTTTAAACCATTTGCGCAAAATAAAAAATAAAAATAATGCATTTCTTTTGCCCCAAGCTAATATTAAGTGTTAAGTATTGCCAATGATACGAAAAAAATACCAAATTACGATAACAAATTAATGTTTGTTAGTGAATATGGTACTATGATTCACATAAAAAATAGATTATTAAATTTGCATTCATATGTGCATGCACCATTCAAATTTAAAACCAATTTATTAAACGATAAATTAATAATATTTCAAAAACAACATGTGCTGCATTTATTTATAGTGTACTCAATTTAACTACATGTAAAAAATTATATTTACATTCAACCTTTTTATACTGGAAGTAAAAATAAATAAATTCGGAGAATTCATGTCAAAATTAATACTCATACATAAATAGAATGCGCCAGGACATCGTTATATTTCAAGTGCGCGATCAACATGCGAATCACACTTCATAAAAACCACTACCGTTTCTTGTTTGCTAAAAGTTTTGAAGTGATAAACCTAATGAACGGAACTCATTCTACAGAGCAATACCTAATTTGAAGATACAAAAGTGACTCTTCAATTGCCAATAAAAGCCGCCAAATCATCGGACGGAACTTAATGATGTTAGAAAGTCACTTTGCATCAGACGTAAAACTTAATAAAAGGTTAAAGGAATATATTATACTAATAAAGAGGTTTACGATGATACAGTTCAAAATGTTTTTAATAAACATAACCACCACGGGTAAACTGCGAGAAAGAAGTGATTTATTAGAGCGCTCGAAAGAAATTGCCTCAAGGTATAGACTTTGGGAAAATGGTAAACATAACCAAATCACTTCCTTTTGCACTTATTCTATTGTTTTAAGGTACTACACACTGATGTAAGCAAATATAACTTAAATGGGCAGAATGGCCAGTGTTATGACTGCAGAAAGCCCAATACTGAATTTGAGTTGAAGAATATAAAGGCTAATTCTAAGCATGGAAATGGTTTTATAATAGTGTAGGGCTGTGCTTCAAGTGCAGATGTTTTAAAGATGCGCTTAAAAGAATGCCTTCTGGATATCTTCTTCCTCTTGATTGGCGCAATAACCGCTTATGTCGGCTTTAACAAAGCGCGCCAGGCGTTTCTTTCTCGCGCTAACTGGCGTAAGTTGAAACCAAGTCCTTCTTCATCTGATCTTTCTCTACTACCAGCAGCTGGTGCTGCATCGAGCCGGGGCGTTTGTATCCACTCCCTTACAACCTTGAAATAATATCGTTATGTATAATATGTTAACAACAGTGACGTGCGCCGACCGATAAGCGAGTGCGCCGACTGTTTGTGAGCTGTTTGATGACAGGAGGTACTTCGTTTTGTACTCGTTCACTACCAAACCCATTCGCTTTACTTCTTTACCCAGATGGAAAAATAGTTCCATATGTAGAAGTCCACGCAAGTGGAAAAAGTCATTGCTTTTTATTCACTTGGGAGTGGCCTACATATAGTCCAAGCAGCTCATAACTTCGAGCTAGCGCAAAAATCCTCTGTGAAGCTTCAGAACACCCGTTCGATAGCGCGCTAATGTGAGAATCCAAACCAATCCAACAAAGCTGTTTGTGCGCTGGGTTTGAGACCTGCGCAATAAAAACGAAAACGAAGCCTTCTGGATATACCAAAAGGATAAATGAGAGAATGCCTTCTGGATAAATTGCAACAGCCAAATATGCGTAGAGCGAAGTTAAAGGGCCGAACCCTTGGGTATATTGCACAATATTGTTTTCTATCAGAAAACAATCGATTTATCTACAAATGCCCTAACCTACTTTAAACACCCGCTCAATTGTCTGATACTCGTATCAATAAATCGGGTTTGACCAGAAAACTAAGAAATAAAGTTATTGCACATGCAAGCTGAAAGCAGCTATGAAACCCGAATGGGCGTTTGAATGCTGAAATAAAGGCCCTAAATACCGAAAGGGAGATTTGTAAAATATTTTAAGAGCACTCAATTTTGTATGCTTCTTCGTTTGAACATGAATTCAAGATTTTGTTAATTTTTTTCCCCCAGCCTAAAATTCCATTTATTTATGTATGTGGATAAATGGGGTAGACTCTAAATTAATAAAAAAGATGATTTTTTCGAAATTCAATTAATTTACAGGTGTATCTACCAGCGATGTTACTTATTTTCATGTTGAAAATTAGTCATTTTCAAGCAATGGGGATGCCAGTATTTGGTCAAATCTTTCTTAAGACGTAATAAAATTGATAACAAACATTTGAGAAAATATTTAAGAAAATATTTATTTTCAAATTCTAATTTAGTTTGAAATTCCATTTAGTTTCAAAGCTGAATATCAAATTGAGAACTAGGATTTTTTCAAAGGTTTGAGAATATTTTTTCAGGTACAGCGTACATACAATACATACATATATACATACTTCTACATATCCACTATCGTTTGTTGAGTTGTTGTTCGTTTTGCGTTGAACTGTTCTTGCGAAATGCATACATATAAACAAATACCTACCACTACTTACTTCACCAAATTACTCATATATATGATACAATCATATCGCTATAAGTATGTACCTACATACATATATTTATATGCGTTTATTTATTGTTAACATAATGACTACTGTTTAAACGTTTATTGTTTTGCTTCCGTTTTAAAATTTCGTTTGTGACATTGTGTTTTATGTACTTAAAATGTTCTTTTGTGTAATTGGTTGTCCCATTCGTTGCCTAAATGGTTCGTTAATTTTTATTATTGTTCAACAGTTTCAATAATACGCATTAACCATCACATTTTATTGCAAAAATTTTAATACTACAGCGCATAACTAGTAAACCCAAATAAAACATATTTCCAGCGAAGAAGAATGTGAGTGAGCTCCAAAAAATGCGTGAAAAAATGAAAAAATAACTTGCTCTAGAATACGACCGCCCTACTGGGTAATAAAATTTAACAAAATTTAATAATACTTAATTAATAAAATAAAATGTATAATTGGAAAAACTATCGAATTACTAATGAATATTAAATTTTTAATTAATTATATGAGTTAGTGTTGCCAATTTCAATTTATATGTATTAAATGTTTATATGAATTAAATATATATTTTTTTCTTATTGTAATCAACTCACCAATTAATCAGTACGCGTATAAACGCACACACATTCTTCTTCAAACTTCGCACAAGAAACACCGACACACACACATGTATGTATATGGCAATACACATATACATATATGTACATATTTATGACATTAGCATTTGTATGCTATGAAGAGACTTCATAATCTTTCAAAGAAATCTCCTTTATTATCCTCCAACAAACAGGGTGGATCAATGCCGAACACATCGAGCAGTGTACCATTTTTATTATCATCCAGCATGCAATCGATCCGTTCCAGACGTACATCTACTGTACTCTCATCGGGACCATTGGGATCTGGCTCTGGCATTCTACAACAACTTGGCAGCGGAATGGTAAGACAAATAACTACTTCTGTATCAGGCAATGCAAGCCCGGTGCAACATTTAATGGTTAATGGACAACGTACCTACGTCCGAAAGTGTCCGTCACTCAATATCACATTCAGTCAGTAATGAAGAATTGAACAAGTGAAGCCTGTTGGCGTTAGCAAGATATGAAGATTTGCAAACGCCTTAAACGCAAATATGCATTGAATCATTTGAGCTGTGCTTTGTAACTAAATACTTAATGAAAGCAAAACAAAATTTTTAATTTACACACATATATAATAAGTAATTAAATATATAGAGAATAGTGTTTAACGAAAAACAAAAATCTTTTTTAAATAATTCAAAAACAAAAAAAAACTCGTAGTAAAACGCACTCCGCGTGCTCACGAACGTCACAATAACGTCAAACAATAAGAAATCATTGAATTTGGGAATATTGCGTTTTTTTTTTCTGGATACATACATACATACAAAAGCAGATAAAAAAAAACCATATCCATTTACACAACCGCTCTTCTGGATCTCATTGCACCAGGGAAAATGCATTGAACTTAAGAATACAAATTTTTTCTTTGCTTTAAATAAAATCGAAGCACAATATTTAATTAGAACTACATGCATATGTATGTGTATAAAGCTACTTGTGTACGTATGAATGTAAAATGCATTTCACCAACATTGTAACCATTTTCTGCGATATTCAGCGCGCGTGTGTAGAAACCCTGAAAGCCACAAGTGATGTACTCTAGACCGGATCGGTCGCCATACGAAAACCAAGTTGCAAAAGTCCTCACCTATATTTAACGCTAATGTTGAGAGGATTTCGGCACCTTAAAAAAGTTTGTTTAGCCTGCTAAAAACGGCCGAAATATTGGGTATGAGAATGAGTTTCCGCCCTCGTAAAAGAGGTGTCGCTGCTGATACTATTTCTGTGTTCGTTTATTACTAGTCTGGTGTTTTGAATGTGTATATGTGAGGTGTTGATCACAGTCAATGACATTCGTTTGAAGCGTAAAGATCCTTTTTTATCTGACGTCAAAAATGTCTACGTTCGTCCCAAAAAACAGCATTTGCGGGAAATCATGCTTTTATTACCTTTTGAAGAAAAGTGCAGCTGTAACATGTCGTATAATGATCAATATTTACGGTAATCACGCTCCATTAAATACAACTTGTAAAGACTGATTTCGACGCTTCACAAGGGGCAGTTTCGACGTGAGTGATAAAGATGGCGAAGGGGCCCCGAAACAAATCGAAGATACTCAACTACAACAAGATGAAGACAAATGTCGAACTCTTCATGATATGCCTAAAGAGTTGGATGTTGACAGATCGACCACGGCATGCGATGAGAATGACCCGGAAAGCAAGGAACAGGGTGCCACATCAACTGAAGGAGAGGGATATCGAGAGACGTTTAGTTGACGGGTGAGATGCTTCTTGAACGGCAGAAAAGAAAAGGTTTTCTGCATCGCATGGTCACCGGCGATGAAAAATGAATCTATTATGATAACCCTAAGCGTCGAAAATGTTGAGGTTTGCCAGGTGAACCAAGTCCCTCGACAGCGAAAAAAATGTTCATGCTTCAAAGGTTATGTTGTGCATCTGGTGGGCTCAGAAGGATGTCATCTATTATGAACTGCTTAAACCATCTGAAACCATCACTGGCGATCGTTACCGACTGCAGCTAATGCGTTTAAATCGAACTCTTAAAGAAAAGCGGGCGAAATGGGACGATAGACATGACAATCTGATTTTGCTGCATGACAACGCCAGGCCACACGTTGCTAAATCGGCCCAGAAATATTTAGAGAGACCGAATTGGAAAATCTTTCCCCACCCGCCGTATTCCCCGAACATTGCACCTTCGGATTACCATATTTTCCGATCAATGCAGTCAGCCCTTATTGGAGAGCGGTTCACTTCTTGAAGTCAAAAGAACTCGAATTTTCCGTCAGAGGAATCCGTATGCTGCCTGAAAGATGGAATAAAGTTGTAGCTTCCAATGGCACATGTTTCACATAATATCATGTATTATTTAATTCTTTAAATAATTCGTAACTTTGGCTACGAAGAACGGAAACTTATTCCCATACACAATAGTTTTTTATTATTACTTGGGACTCGATTTTCAACAATAGTGTGTCATTGTTCCTGTCACGAGGAGTTCTATATTTTCTTCAAAGTAGTAGATACATATTAAATCTCTTTGCGAACCGACATCTTGGATTTTATACGAAAAGTCAATTACAATTATTTTCATATTTTCCAAAGCTAAACAATTTAAAATCAATAAAACATATCATAACCCAAAAAATTTCCATAATTTTTTTCAAGTAAATTTAAGAAATACTAAATTTTTAGTTTTAATTATTTGTTTGATTGAAGTTGCCACCATATTTAATGCCGGTGTTACAATTTTCGTTATGAAAAATTGAAGATGTTTCTGTTGACTTTTCCATACATTTTTTTATAATTTTTAACTCGTGCAGAAACACTTTAACTTTTTCTAAGTGAAAAATCTAAGATATTAAACTTGAAATCATGTACGAGTATGTGTAAAACAGAAACCTTCGAACCAATTTTTTCTGTTGGAAATTCATAAATACATTTAATTTTATGTTAAGCATAGTACTACCCTTAAGGCTCACAGCCGTAAAATGTTGCTAGCAACATTGATTGTCAAATGAGAAGAAATGTCAAATTTATAAGCTTCTGGGGTGATCAATTGGCAAAGTTGCGTAGGAAAAGTGTTTTTAAACAAATCAACAGACATATATATTGACACAAAAAAATATAAAGAAGATTTACGTACACTCTTTGTCAATATTTTTCGCTTAAAAATGCCATGTCTTCAGAGTATTTAAACTCAAGCACTTCACTCGCAAATGAACTGTTAGTTTACGCTGAATTTTATATGACAAAATGCACAAATAGGTGTGAAACAATGCGGCTGCCATCATGAATGAGTACTACGTTGCCGTAAGATATATATGAAATTTTACGCATATTTCACAGCAATGCAATTTGTATGGATTTTGACAGCCATTTCACGTAAAACGCGAACTTAGTACTATGCTTTACAGGATAAAGAGTTAAAGAGAGTACTGTATCTAAGTCGTTTGTGCAAGCAATATGTAGACGAGGCAGAGGGTAAAAATCATCCCTCTTATGGCAATCGGACGGATGTTTGCGGCGGGAGTTATTTTACGTGCGAGAAGGATTGAATTCGTTAGCACTGCCATGGATTATGAAAGATCAAATTAATAAATGACACTTGCAACTTTTTACTTCGTTATATCTTAGAAAGGGTGGTATTAAGGGTAAAAATCATTGATACATTTTTTGTAGATAATTCTATGATCTACTTTTTTGTCTGAGTTAACTTTGCGATAAGATTGACCGTTTTCGAGAAATTCACGAAACCCCAATTTTTTTAACCTTTGACCTCGAGTCAATTTTTTCCCCCGGCCGGATCAATTTGGAGCTTTCTAATTTTATTTTTACATATGTTTTGAACAATTTCATCCATTTTCAGCTTGTTATGAATTTTAGTAGCTTCACCCTTACGTTTTGGCCTAATTTGACCGGACTAACTTTTCCGCCTTGTGTTGTTCCTTTGCTTTGTATGAAAGGGAGCTGACATCACACCTGTCAAAATCGCGATAAATAAGGTAACTGTTTTGGGAAGGTGCCACCTTCAGTACTCAATTTGTCTTGACTATTCAGTGCATTCGTTAACAACGTAACAACGTTTAATGAAAAAAGCAAGTGGGGTGCGGATCCTGTTTACTCCTGCCGTAACGCATCCGTTTGTTACCATAAAAGGCTTGAATTCCACAAATGTTGCGCATTATTTTACATACATACTTACTAAAATAGTTAATACTTGCATACAAATTGTTTAGTACATATACATACATAAAAACCAAAAAAAAAAATTGTATAATATATGTTATTTACTTTAAAAATATCGATGATATTAACAACAAAACAAAACAAACGTTAATTAATTGTATAAATGTTTTAATTCATGGCCTAGAACCGTTAAAATTCCTTACCATTTATATTTGAATATATACACTTGTCGCATATTTGCTGTTTTGTTGCTAGAAACAAATGCAGAAAGAAAGAATAATATTAAGTAAATGAAAAAATTATTGAAAAATTAAAAGAACTAAGCACACGAATAAAAACGTGCATAATTCAATAATAACTAAGTAACAACGCAGTAGCAAGCGGAAATGTTTATTACAAAACTATTATTATGGATGTGTTCGAAATCGTTACTCCCACGAAATCAAAACAAAAAACAAGCATACCATATTCGTTTAGTTTAACAGCTACACGTTGTACATATTAACTTTAAATCAAACAAAAATGATGTTATACATTTTTTAGCGTGCACTTAATATATTGTAATCGATACTTGAGTAACTAAATGAAAGTATTTTTGTATTTAGACGTAAAATCCACTTAGATTTTAATTTAAATATATTTAGTAGAATATCAGTTACATTGGCGAGATCGTTTTGCTGATCTAGTTAATTTAAAAATGCATTTTAGTGTTAGTGAATTCATACACGCATATGTGTGAAATTTCGTTTAGTAGCGCCTGCCCCGCGCTTAGCTCTTACCCCGCCTCCTACCAAATTTTGTATGATTTTCAGCTTTTTGCAGAAACCTAACCACATTCCCTTGTCGAAAAACTCACCTTTGTAATAATTGTTGTTCACGAACACCATTGCATTAATTTTACGATCAAAACTTATATTTTTGCTTTGTCTTTCCATAATTTATGATATCAATGAAATGATAAAAAATTATATGACAAAAACGACTATTTCTGGATGAGAGAGGATTTGAAATGGCAAACTGCCACATGCTTGCCACATATTAAAAACGGTTTAAAAAAGATGTAAAATCTTGGGTGCACAAGAAGGTTTTAAATTTATTCCATTGAGGGTGTGAAGTTAAAACGCCATTTAAGTTAACGTATTTTTGCTTTTAGAAAAAGCAATTGGAGTTTTTAGGACAACCCTAGGCATAAGCAAAACGTATTGGTGCATAATTAAGACGTCTGAAATCATCGCTGGAGAACTGTGTTGAAAACAATTTAGTTAGGCAACTTCAGTAATTGACTAAATACATTTTTTTCTAACGTTCGATCAGTAAAACACCACTTACTAATATCGGAGGTCTACCTCATCCCACTATTTCTATGCAACTAAAATTTTTACTATGGTTAAAAACGGCTAACATCTGTATGATGTGCTCGTATTACTAGTCCGGAATATAAACGCAGCTGCTGCCTTCTTTTTCTTAATATTGAGCTTCCACATAACCTTTACGTCAAGGCACCTACATAAAGTACCCTATTTAGGGAAATTTAACACTAAGTAAATATTTTATGTTTCTTCGTGAATAGAACAAGCTCCGTTTTGAGAGGGCTTAACAATTTACCGCTTCTTAACAACTTCTCCAGCAAGTGATTGACAACGACAAACCCGTACAATAGTGAGAGAACATAGCTATACTCACCTACCAGCAAAGAGAGAAGGCGCCCCATGACCGTTCTGATATTAAGCATTTTATAGATAAACCTGATCGGGTCGGTCCCAACATTCATTTATGTAACATTTTGGCTGACGTAGCACGCCAAGGTTTCGTTAGCTATTCGCTGATCAGGGTAAGACCTACATGCCTAACATTGGGTTCTTGAAGAGCGCCCCGAAGCTTCTATAAAGATAAGAGAGAAGCGCTTAGTGACCACTCCATGCGGTACCGCTAAAGTAAGTCTTTT
>JAYXIM010035922.1:0-10286 GCA_037575425.1 Anastrepha fraterculus | reverse complement strand
TTGAACTATCGAGAGATGATTAACGATTTTTTATGTTCGGAATTTATTTTCAACAAGACGGCGCTACGTGCCACACAAGCAACGAAACCATTCATCTTTTACCATTCATAAGTTTCCGGACCGTGTTATCTCTCGAAGAGGTGATCACAATTGGCCACCGAGATCTTGTGATTTAACACCTTGTGACTTTTTTCTTTGGAGCCACGTGAAAGAGAAGGGCTACGACGACACCCCAGGGTCGATTCAAGACCTCAAAGATAGAATTCGTGAGGTTATCGAGGGCATGGGGCAGCCACTTTGCAGTTCGGTTATGGAAATTTTCATGAAAAGGATATTGTCCTGTAAGCGTGGTCATGGTGGTCATTTGCCTGATGTTATTTTCCACTATTAACGGCATACCTTCCTCTTTATAATGAATTAAACATCCGATCACTTAAATCAAAAAATAACATTTTTCTTTGAATATCAAAATAACACCTCTTATTGGAAAATGCTTTATAATGTGAAATATCTCAACTGATCCTAATAAATGAAATTTGTTTCGAAGCGCTTGTTCTAGTGGTGGCAAACTATCGATAGTCGGCACCATCGATAGTGGGCGATAGTATTTCAGTCACTATCGATAGTGAACGATAGTATTTTTTCTCACCATCGATAGTGCCGATAGTGTTAGACTTTCAATAGTATCGATTGCGTTCAATAAAAATTAAATGTAGAGTACAGAAAAAAACATTTACAAAAATTTAATTAATCCAAGTATTTTTATTTAAAAAAATTAGCATATCTGCATTTTTTTCTTTTATGCGGCTTCTTTTTTCAGTTATAACTAAACCGGCCTTACTGAAAACTCTTTCCGATTCAGTTGATGTGGCCGGTATACATAAATATTTTGAAGCCAACTTCTTTAAAGGAAAAAAATCATTTTCAATTACCTACAAATAAAAAAAATTCATTATACATATTATTTTTTTTTAATTCATAATTTTAGTTTACCTTCCAAAAATCTAAAGGATTTGAATCTTCTGCCGTATTTTCTCTTTCTAAATATTGACGCCTGAGAATGATGGCATCCGCTTTCTTCGACTTTATTTTCTCCGCATTTTTCTTCTCTATAAATGCGAAAAGAGAAACACTTTTTGGTGGTGCATTATTAGTTGAAGATGGCGGTTCATTTTCGAGAAGACTCATAACTTCATTATCTAAGCGAATGGTTGCTTGTTCTGCGTTGCTGCTAGAAATAAATACTTCACGCTTGAACCGAGGGTCGAGAAGTGACCCCAATCGTGGAGCAGTTCGTGTTTCATATTGAAACATTCGCTTTCTCAGTCCTTCAATTAAGTTTTCGCATAGAGTTATGGCTTCAATTGTTTCTATTTGGCATTTAATTTCATACATCCTTTGATACAGGCCATACACAATGGGTATTATCAAAGACAAGGTGACATTGTTCCCACAGCAAGTTTTTGTAGCTTCATTGAAAGGACGAAGCAGATTTTCTATTTCGCGTACACAATTTTTTTCATCAGCAGAAAGAGGTGGAGGAGCTTTACCTATAGCTAAAAGAACAATAGCGGCAGCATCGTGTAAAGTTAACAATATCTCTAGCATATTATATGTGCTGTTCCATCTTGTGGGCATATCCTGAATCAATTTCAATGGTGTTGGTGTATTTTGCGCTTCTTTCAATTTTTCAGTCGCAATAGAACTGCATTTGAAAAAGTGTACAATATTTTTACATTTTGTTATAATAGGCTTCAAATATCCATCCTCCGCCTTCAGCATCAAAGCGTCGTGCACAGCGAGATTTAAAGTATGTGCAACGCAAGGTAAGTGTGCAATTTTCAATATATCACATGTGTTTAACATTGATTTTCCGTTGTCAGTAACGATGCAGATAACCTTATTAAAAATGTTCCACTTTTTTAGCACATCAGAAACTGTATTTGCAATGTTTTGTGCATTGTGGTTCAAAACGTCATTTAATTTTTTTGTTTGCAGTACAGCATTCTTCAACACAAACGATTCTTCGATAAAATGACATGTCAATGTTATAAATGCTTCATTTGCGGCAGACGTCCAAAGATCCGTAGTGATTGCCACATGCTCAACTGCATTCAAATGTTCTTGAAGTTAGATTTTTTTTTCGTCATACATATTCTTCACAAAAACATTTTTCAATGTATTTTTGGACGGCAACACATATCTGGGATCCAAGACTTTGACGAAGTTGCGGAAACTAGTATCCTCAACTAAATTAAATGGTTGCATTCCTTCACCAATCAAACTTGCTAGTGCAACGTCAATGTCAGCTTTTCTTTGAGAAGAGCTATCATATTCTATAGCCCTTTTAAAAAAAGAACTCACTGACCGAGAACTTGTGCGACAGCTTGACGAAGTTGTTGAAAACTCATCTTCGTCTTTTTCAATATTTGGATGCATCCTTTTTAAGTGGTCTCTTAAATTTGTAGTGTTGCCACTAGTCTTGTACTCACGAGCACATTTAACACATTTTGCCAGTTTTTTGTCATCCGACTTATTAAAATATTTCCATACCTTTGCAAATATAAAATAGTTAAATGTGTTATATAAGAATTAAGAATTCACTCACTGAAGATATTTTAATACGTGCTTTTTTGCCCCCACGTTCTTCTTCGCTTTCCGAAGAACACACTCATTCGACTGCATTTTCTTTTGCTCCTATTAAAAGTAATAAAATCAATCTTCACACGGCTTAATAGATATATTTTCACCAAATAGATTATTACCTTTTCCGTTTATTGTTATAAACTTGTCCATTTTGAAAATTTCTTTTAAGCAAAAATAATATTACAAGTAGGATAAAGTAAAAAACTTCGATAGTATTTTTTCGATAGTTAAGGACCATCGATAGTAACGATAGTGGTACCCCATCGATACTATCGATAGTGCCATCGATAGTTTGCCACCACTAGCTTGTTCAGTTATGAGAGTTTACAGCATTGAATATAGTGAATATATTCACGGTACATTTATTTACTATTATATTTTTATTATAAAATAAAAAATAAATAGTCTTCTTGTATTTGTATGTGATTTTCAAACTTGTTATTTACCTCCTATGCGTAGGTATAGCTTCGTTTCTGACGTCAGAGCAAGTCTCAGGACGCAATCTTCTATTATATTATTCTTGGAATACTCCATTTAAAGGATGGTTTTGAGGTGGTGACAATACACTCCAACCCTTTGTTTTTCTGCATTCTGCGATGCCTCTGAAGTGAAAATTATTTCTTAGTATTTATTTATTATTTGAACTCATTAAACGAAAGAGAAATTAGACTTTATGGAAATATCGATTTTGATTAAGTACATTACTTCCGAGTCGTTTAAGGTGGTGAGCAGAGCATCGATCACCATGCACCAGAGCAATGGAGACAGCACACCGCCTTAGGGGCAACCTCTATTAGCCCCGGATGACACCAGCAGGTCTTCTTCACCGTGCTTTTGGCCAGCATTGAACGAATCCAATTCACTAGCACCCGGTCTACGCTGTGCCTACTAGCAGAGATGCACATACTATCAAAAGTAGCATTACCAAACGCCCCCTCTATGTCTAAAAAAGATGCCCATAGCGTAGTCCTTCATGCCGTTGGCCAGCTCTACCTTAGCAACAAGGTGTTGTAGTGCCGGCTCACAGGATTTTTCACTTTGATAAGCATGCTGAAATGGAGAAAGAGGGTGAACCTTCAGCGACTTCTGACGTATGCACAATTCCACCAGTTGTTCGAGACTTTTCAGCATGAAAAAAGTCATGCTGATGTTCTCTAAAGCTTTTGGGGCTGTTGTAGTCGTCTCTTCCAACCTTTGAGATAAAGGCGACCCTCACCATCCTCTAAGAGTGTGATATATAGGCCAGTGCCAGGCATGCAGAGAAGATTTCCTTGAAGGCTGCTGTCGCGGACTCTGCGCCTTCCTTCCTTTATATGTACGTACATATGTATTTAAATGCATGAATGGGCACACAATGTACTGTAATGAGTTACGCAGTTATAGAGGTATTTAATCCTGGATAAACATGCGATAACGACCTCATCAAACTCACTCCTCGAATGTTAAAATGAAATTCTTTGGTGAAAGACAAGCGAATAGACAAATAGCCAAGAACATTATATGTTGGCATAAAAAACCTGTTTAAGGAAGCCTTAAGTATGTACAAAGCTTAATATGGACAAAAATTAATTACAGAAGAGGTTTCATAAAATAGCATTTTCGCATATCTCTTTTTTTCATTTAAATATTTATATTAAAATTTTTGCATATATGTATGTACATACATACATTTCGGTATTCATGCAAGTTTTGGACTTTTTGGAAACAAATTTATAGTCGGAGTTGATTTCAATGCAAAGAACATGACATGGGATTCCAGACTGACCAATACTAAAGGAAAAGCTTCCCTTGACATATCAAAGAATCCAACTGCGAATTTATAAGCACAGAAGAACTTACGTACTGGCTAATTTGCGTTAGTAAATTATCCGACTCACTGAATTTTTTCCTAACAAAATCAATAAATTTAAAAATGTTGACAATTAAATCCTGCCTTGAACTTTCGTCTGAAAATTCACCAGATCTACACCAACAACTTCAAACAAAGAGAAAACTGAGAAAAAAATGGCAGAGTACAACATTTCCAGATGACAAAAAACAACTTAACAGATTAACTAAAGAAATAAAGAACTATTGAAGCATGAAAAAGGCAAAAAACTAAACAATTACCTTAAAAATATTGACGCAACAAAATCTACAAACTATTCATTGTGGAAGTCGACAAAAAAGATGGTCGGAGCTACAATACACCTCCCACCAATAAGAGCCACAAACGGGCAATGGGGTCGAACATCATCGGAAAAAGCTCCAAATTTTAAAGACTTCGATTTGCCTCATACAACAAGCTATAAAGTTTTTGCATATCATCAAAAAACAGAGATAAAATAATTAATTTCGGCATTAAAAACAACAAATCCCCTGGATACGACCTCATCTCGAAAGTAATTGTAAAACATATGCCCAACAGGGCAATAATTTATCTTAGGTACGTTTTCAACGCTGCTATAAACTCAAATACTTCCCAAGGACATGGAAAATTGCCGAAATAATTGCGATCCCAAACACGGTAAAGATGCAACGTTTGTATCGGCGTACCGACTAATAAGGTAGACTTATCAAAAATATCAAAAATATTTGAGAAGCTACTCTTTGACCGCGTAGATCCTATCATAACAAGAATGCATTTAATTCCTCAACATCAGTTCGAATTTAGATGAAAACGTTCAATAATCCAACAGGTGCACAGAGTTTCTCCCAAATTTAATAATGACTTCAACAATAAACAAGTACGTGTTTTTTTTTATGGAGATGGCAAAAAGCATTGAAAGCCGAAAAGTGTGAGACTTGTCTTTCGACTCACCCACTAAAAACCCACCCCAGCTCCGTTTCCCTCCCGCGGGACGACCGTTAGGTACTACTTCACGGGAGGGGGTGTGGCCTATTGCCTCTACGTAAAAATCTGCGCTGTTGTTCAGTGCGACGCAGCTTGGTAATTACTATTCTTGCCATATTACTGACAGCCGACTAATGTTCTTCTGAGTCAAGCATGATATCTACTATGGTGCTAACCATTATTGGCTTCCCCACCCTATCATTCAAATCTACTCTTTCCAGCTCAAAACGAGGGCAGACAAAGACAACATGTTCTGCATCTTCAACTAGACTGTTGCAAAAGGTGCAGTACGGTCATCTTCGTGCTTAAATCTATGCAGGTAAGCCTTAAAGCATCCATGCCCAGTAAGTACTTGGGTCAGGTAGAAATCTATCTGACCATGCTTTCGATTTATCCATCTTGTGATATTCGGGATCAATCGATATGTCCATCGTCCGTTCATGGAGTTCCTCCATTCCTCTTGCCAAGTACGGATGCTTCGCTCCCGTTCAGTCCATCGGTTAGTCAGCTGTGCTGGATCCGCTCGATGTTTTTTTTATTTCGGCGAATTCGAGTGCAGTCAGCTTAACTGTGGTCAATTATTACCCCAAGATATTTGATGTACAGCTTAGATTCCAGTGCGTGGTCACCTACTCTGAGATTTGATACAAAAGCTAAATACTTAGGCATTACAATTGACTCTAAACTAAACTGGAAGGACCATATAATAAAAAAAAAGAAATGGAATTAAAAATCGCTTTTAGCAACTTACCGGCTGCTAGGATCTCCGTCAAAGTTCCGCAAACCTTAATCTGCAAAACGATAATTGCACCAATTTGGAAGTATGACACAGAAGTTTGGTGCACAGCCTCTAAATCCAATTTGAACATACTGTAACATGTCCAGTTGAAGATACTTGGCACGATAACAAATGCACCTTGGTATATATATACCAAAACCTGACATTCACCGCGACTTAAACATCGACACAGTTGACGGAGCACTACAAATTGCGAGCAGAAGTCACATAAGCAGACTCTGACGCACACAAATCCGCCGATATGGGATCTTGCTGGGAGCTAAGAGAGCTGGGTGTACCTACATATGTGTATAAAATATAATTTGAATACTCTAACAGTTTCGCATGACGATTTCATTTGTTTTAAAACAATAACTTTCTTTATAACTTTATATACGGTTAATTGATAGTGAAATTAGTTAAGGTATGTACATATTTAATGAGTTTAAGATACTAATTTTCACTAAGCTATTAATTTCTGACCCTTGCAAATACTTATTTAAAGCTTATCACGATTTATACATATTTAAGACTGCACGGAAGTGTATAAAAATGTACGTACACAACCATTGAAGGGAGTCACGACTGCGCTGCAATTTAGATTTTTGCATTTATCACTTGTGAAATTCTCAGAATCATCCATGTACTTGTACATGCAACGTGATATGCGGCATTTGTGTTTAATTTATAAGCCTATTAATGACGCTTTCAACTCTCTTAAGAAAATATTAGTTGTTTGCATGCGACTAAATTTACTTTTTCATTAAATGTGTGCTTTAAAATATTATTGCAAAATTTAATATATGTATGTTCATAGAGCGTTTCAAAGTAAAGATTCCAAAAGAATTTTCTTCTTGAGCTATTTTTTGTAAACTACAAATGTTGGAAAAGACCTCGTATATTTAGGAACCAGCATTAACACCCGTAACAATGTCAGCCTAGAAATCCAACGTAGAGTCTCTCTTGCCAGCAAATGCTACTTTGGACTAAGTAGGCAATTGAGTAGTAAAGTCCTCTCTCGACGAACAAAACTAACACTCTACAAGGCTCTCATCATATCGCTCTTAACGTATGGCACAGAAGCGTGGACGATGACAACATCCGATGAAGCGACGCTTGGAGTGTTTGAGAGAAAGATTCTGCGCAAGATTTTTGAACCTTTGTACTTTGGCAACGGCAAACATCGCAGGCGATGGAACGATGAACTGTATGAGCTTTACGACGACATAAACATAGTCCAGCGAATAAAGAACCCGCGGCTACGTTGGCTGGGTCATGTCGTCCGAATGGATACCATCGCCCCGGCTTTGAAAGTATTCGATGCTGTCCCACGTGGTGGTAGCAGAGGAAGAGGAAGGCCTCCTCTGCGTTGGAAAGATCAGGGGAAGAAGGACACACTTGGAGTGTCCAACTGGCCCCGGTTAGCACGAGTAAGAAATGATAGGCGCGCTTTGTTAAAGTCGGCCAAAATCGCGTAAGCGGTTATCGCACTAATTAAGAAGAAGAAACTACAAAATTCATTCAATGGCTTCTTGGGTCAAGAGACCAGATGGCACTTGGCCTTCTACGGCGGAAGAATCTCTAGATCTTCTTTTTTGCATGGGCAATCAAATAATTTTCACCTTTTCAAACTCCAGGTCCTGACGGAAACTGTCCTAAGATGTTACAGGAAACTCTTGATAGTATCCTGCTAATGGAAAGTTTCAAAGCATGTCTAAACCTAGGATATATTACAAATAACTGGAAACTTGTTAGAGTCGTCTTCATACCAAAGATGGAAGGCGACATGAATTAACGAAGGACTGTAGGACAATTTATCTTTCGTCCTTCCTTTTAAAATATTTTGAACGGATTTTAGACATACATTAGAAGCTCGTTGGAGAGCTCAGTATATCAATTGCACAACACACTTATCTCAAAAGCAGGGCTTCACGAGATAATCCTAAGAACAGAGGGGTCTCTAGTAAATAAACAGTATGCCATGGCTATTTAATGGGCGTTAATAGACTTAGGAGTGGAAAGTTTTCTTAGCAATTGGACCATCTCTATGCTAAAAACCAGGATCCTTATAGCTAATATGGGTAATACCAGCATAACTAAGAGGGTCCATTATGTGTAATTAGCAAAATCGTAATAAAACTTAATGGAGGTGGCGTCAAAGTGGTTCCGTGCGTTGAAGATGTGGTGGTAATGGCATCAGGACTGTGTCCCATTACGATCAGTGGGAACATTCAAAGAGCGCTAGGCGACCTTAACTCTTGGGCCACAGGCTGTGTCCTATGTTTAACCGCACGTAAAACAGAACTTATTATATTTACCACCAGATATAAGGCACTAATTTTTACCCTACCAAATATTACTGAACAAACTCTTTCACTTTCAACCAGTGCAAAGTACTTTGGGACTCCCTGACTTTGGAAAGTAAACATTGGAGAACGGGTAAAGAAACAGAAATCGCTGAAGAAGATGGCATCTTTAACTCTAGTCTATATTGTGGTTGTATAAGCCGGTTATTCGATCAATTTTATGGTCTGGATCGGTAGTTAGGTGGACAGATCTAGGGAGAGATTACAACATCAATAACGGTCGGAGCAATTAGATCATGTCCTAGGGAGACTCTTAACGCACTGACTGACCTACAACCACAAACAAATGTCAACGTGGATAATCATGAAACGACTTGGACGCTTGTGTCGGAGAACAAGCAGCCAAAGTGGGCATCACTCACAACACATGGCTCAAATTTAGGGTAATATGACTACTTTGAATCGCAAAGTATCACAATTTGAAAGTTAAAATATGACGGATAAAATTTAAAAATATTATTGAATCCACGCAAATTTGTTATATTTATAACACTTGGGCAAAAAAGCTCCGAGCCTTTTTTTGTCCAAAATTAGCTTTATTCATCGACGTAATTTCCATCAGCGCCCCTCTAACATTTCGATACCACTTTTGTAGAGCGATTTAACTTTTGCCTTAAAATGGGCTTCCGTTTCAGCGATAACCTCTTCATTCGAGCGAAATTTATTTCCGGCTAGCATTTGTTTTAGGTCTGCGAGCAGCCAGTAGCTGCTAGGAACCAAATCTGGATGAGGGAGCAGTTCGAATTTAAATTGTGACACTGTGCATTGTCTTGAGAGTAAGCAAACGCGGCACCCACTTAACAGAATATTCTCATAGTCAGATGCTCATGCAATATAAAGCCAACAGGTTCTTTCGATTTCTTTACGATATCAGCGAACTCACGCAATTTCACGAAACGATTTTTTGGGACTTTCTGCGTTGTGCATCATTGATGTCTCTATGACCATTGTTTCGTATGGAGCGGAGTCTCCATAATACTTTTCAAGCCATTGTGTCGCTTGAATAATTTGTTTACCCATCAAGAAGCAGTGTAACTAATCTAATCTCTACATGATACATACATACATAAATAATTTTCACGTACACCCTTTTTGGGTGTTTGGCCGAGCTCCTCCTCCTATTTGTGATGTGCCTCTTGATGTCGTTCCACAAAGAGAGGACCTACAGTTTTAAGCCGACTCCGAACGGCAGATATTTTTATGAGGAGCTTTTTCATGGCAGAAATACACTAGGAGGTTTGCCATTACCTGCCGAGGGGCGACCGCTATTAGAAAAATGTTTTTCTTTAATTTTGGTGTTTCACCTAGACTTGAACCTACGTTCTCTCTGTGAATTCCGAATGGTAGTCACGCACCAACCCATTCGGCTAGTACATTAAGGCTAGTACTAACTAGAAAATAGGTGAATGCATTAAAACTAGTGCCATCTATGTGTTAAGCCCGGGACTTTTCAGACCATGTGTTACATACACGTGTGATACAAGTGTTGCAAATTGTTCTAAAATTTAAAATTGTGAGATTTATTCAATGATTGAACGTTTCGGCGTAGAGTTTCTTAAAGTGAAATATCTTCGATTCATTTTTACTTCCATATATTTTTTTCCTGGTTCACTGTACGTATTTGAATATGCATCAAAAATGTTTGGGAACCACACTATGAAAC
>JAYXIM010035908.1:0-35223 GCA_037575425.1 Anastrepha fraterculus | reverse complement strand
TCTATGTAGGAGTTTTTTTTGATGTTTTCCAAATGAATATTTATTTGTTTATTATTCTCTTAATGGCTAATCCATTTAATACTTTAATGGATTTTTACACAAAATGAGGAATATTTTTTGCTAATCGCTTTGCAACATTGTAAACTTTTCAAATACATTACAGTTACACTTACCTGCTCAAAAACTGAAACTCGCAAAGCAGGTCACATTCAAAAGGACCTTAAAGCGTTTGCGCACCAACAACGACTTGGGGTTCCTGAGGGATCTGTCTTCCAATTCAGGGGAACGTAATACACGACGGTGTCTGCCGATTAATTAAGCCAACAGGGATGCATAAAGTAGTATATGCCGATGACTTAGCCATAATTGGAGTGGCCCAAAAAAAGAAGCGAAGTGGCGACAAAATGCAGCACAATGATCGCGACGGTGAAGGCATGGCTCCAAGAAAACGAACTAGAAAGGAGTATAAAAGTACGAACTAGCGGAGCTGCAAACAGAACTGGTGCTACTAAGCAGCCCGAGAAAGGTGAAACAGGCCTCCATCAGAGTTGGAGGTCACAATATAGAGTGCAGTACGGTCCGGTAAGGTATCTTGGTGACTTCTTACACCACAAGTTTCATATATGGTTCGAAGAACACCTCAGGCAAGATGGGCACAGAGTTGCTAAGATGTTTAGCTGTCTTTCCAGAATTGTACCGAACATTGGAGGTCCTAATCAAACACCAAAGTTACTACTTGCAATAGTTAACAAATTGATAATGTTCTATGCAGCGCCCCGATTTTGTCAGAGGCTGTGCTGCATAAATCGCACACCAGAGAGCTGAAAGGGGCACATAAGTTGGCTCAGAGTGTGTAGAGTTTACCGTGCAGTCTCTGACGAAGCAGCCGCTGTACTCGCAGCAAAGTTACCTATTTGTCTCGAAGTTAAAGCAACGTGGCTTCCCCGCAAAAAGAGTGGTCAGGATAGAAATAGACTGAGATTCTATGTGACCCAGTTTCGTTATAGTCATGGGTGTTTCCGACAATATCAGCACCGATTTAAACATTTCGCGATCCATACTGCCAAGACAGTGTCGATAAAGCCGAAAGAACTGAATACGCAGTCTCAGAATGCGTGTGATTCCCAGAACTGCGCAGATTGGTTTTACGAGAACTGAACTGCAGACTGAGCGCATATGAACTAGTTGGACAAATGCTGTATCCACACAAAAAATGGGAAACTGCAAGCAATGACATCAAATCAGTTATGATAAGACTGCGGCAGGATGAAAAAGCTACACGAGCCAATGACGTAACAAGAAGTTAATTTACCTACCCTTCTTCTTCCTCTTCTTCTTCTTAATTGGCGCGATAACCGCTTACGCGATTTTGGTCGAATTTTAACAAAGCACGCCAGTCGTTTCTTTCTCGTGCTAACTGCCACCAGTTGAACACACCAAATGAAGTCAAGTCCTCCTCCACCTTTTGTTTTTTTTTCGGACGACATGACCCAGCAAGCGTAGCCGCTGGATCTTTATTCGCAGCGCTATGTCTATGTCGTCGTAAAGCTCATACAGCTCATCGTTCCATTGCCTGCGATATTCGTCGTTGCCAACGAGCAAAGGTCCAACAATCTTGCGTAGAATCTTTCTCTCAAACACTCCAAGCGTTGCTTCATTGGATGTTGTTATTGTGCACGCTTCTGCGCCATACGTTGATGAGAGGCTTGTAGAGTATTAGTTTTATTCGTCGAGAGAGGATTTTACTACTCAGTTGCCTACTTAGTCGAAAGTAGCATTTGTTGGCAAGAGAGATTCTACGTTCGATTTCCAGACTAACATTATTATAGGTGTTAATGCTGGTTCCTAAATAAACGAAGTCTTTTACAGCCTCGAAATCATAACTGTCAACAGTGACGTGGGTGCTGATACGCGAGTGTGCTGACTATTTGTTTGATGGCAGCAGGTACTTCGATTTGTTCTCATTCACCATCAGAGGAGGCAGAACTAATAGGGCGGTTGTTAAGGCCGATTGGCATACGCCAACAATTGTACGCTCTTGTAAAAAATTGTGCGGCTCGCCCAATCTTTTCAGCAGCAGTTTAAAAAAATCATTCGACAGCGAGTCACCCTGTCTGAAACCTCGTTTGGTGTCAAACGGCGCGAAGAGGTCCTTCCCAATTCTGATGGCGCTGCTGGTGTTGAGCAACGTCATTTGGCATAGCCGTACTAGTTTTGCGGGTATACCAAATTCAGACATAGCGGCATATAGGTAAGTTCTTTTAGTACTGTCCAATGCTGCTTTGAAGTCGACGAAAAGATGTTGGGTGTCGGTTCTCCTTTCATGGGTTTTTTTCAAGATTTGCCGTATTGGGCATATTTGGTCGATTATGAATTTTCCTGCGAAGGAAAATCTTCAATGTGGGTCTCACGGAGAACTGACAGGAATGAGTGGTGATGGTGGTTTTAGTCCGTACAGACTACATAGAACTAAGAGTATTTGTAAGAATTATATTATATAAACATGCATGTTTCTAAACTATTTAACTATTTAAAGACATTATTAAGTGATAATTTAAACTCAAATTTAGATAACGATAAATCAAAAGCCATAGAACTTGAAATATGGTTGAACTAATTCAATGTCCTAATCATTGGTGCTTTCGAGGCATAAACAGTTCTAACCCGCTCCGGGAAGAATAAATAATTACTCCCAAGATTTTTTCGAGGAATGTAAATATTAATGCGCTCTAAAAGTATAGGCGAGTCAGCTGCTCCATTTATAATATCGAAAGCAAAGCAGAGTGACAGTATACTTCTGCTGCTTTGTAAAGAAGAAATGAAATTAGTGAAGTTCAAAGATCTGAGTGCAAAACTAAGAAATTTCTTTTGAATACGTTCAAGTCTACTGATGTGGCACTGATGATAAGGCCTCCGAATAAAGACCGCATACTCCAACTTGGATTGTACGAGTGAAGTAAAAAGTGCCTTCAAAGCATAAGGATCCGTAAAATCGAAAGCAAACCGCCGAATTAAGGCAAGTGTAGAATACGATTTGGCGATGACAAAATTTAAATGACTAAGAAACTGAAAGGTGGTGTAAAAGATTACACCCAAATCAGTAATTTCATTAAGAGTATTTAGGCGCGAGTTCTCTATAAAATATGAGGCCGAGATTAAATGCTTTGACTAAGAAAATTACACCTGAGAGCATTTCTTAATATTTAAGTGAAGTTAATTCCTATCGGACCATGCCACGACGTTGTTGAGGTCTGACTGAAGATCATATCAATCAGACAGGTTTCGTACAGTTCTAAAATTTTTTAAGTCTTCTGCATATAAAAGAAACTCAGAGAAATGAAAACAGTCAAATATGTCATTAATGAGAATTACAAAGAACAAAGGGCCCAAAATGCTGCCCTGAGGGACACCAGAAGAGACAATAAAAGGATAAGAAGAAGATTGAAAAGGTACGACTTTATCCATTTAAGGAAAGTAGAGTGAAACCCAAGACTTATTAGTTTAGAGATTAAGGTTGAGTGCCAAACTTTATCGAAGGCCTTGGAAAAATCCGTATAAACTGCATCCACTTGAAGTTTATTATTGAAAGCCGACGTACGAAAGTCTGAAGAAAACGGGAAGCTTAGTGACAGTTGACCTACCAGCCATAAAACCGTGCTGATTACTAGATATATTACGTTTTACAGCGAAATATAATTTTTGTTTTACAATATACTCACGAAAGCTTTGAAACCGTGTAAGTTTGGAAATAGGTCTGTAGTTCGCGATGCCATTCCCAGCTTTAAATATAGGTGTGATAGAGGTAACTTTCCAAGCATCTATGAATTGTCCACAAGCAAACGATTTATTAAAAATCATTAGAAATGGATAGGTATTATCTACATTTTTAGTATTATAATAATTTATTAATATTTGCGGTTGCTCTCGTTATTAATTTAAAATTTTTCGGGGCTAGAGGATTTTAGAAGACTCTCATCATGCCCGTCCTAACGTATGACGCAGAAGCTTGGACGATGACAACATCCGATGAAGCGACGCTTGGAGTGTTCGAGAGAAAGATTCTGCGTAAGATTTTTGGACCTTTGCACGTTGGCAACGGCGAATATCGCAGACAATGGAACGATGAGCTGTATGAGCTTTTCCACGACATAGACATAGCGCAGCGAATAAAGATCCAGCGGCTACGTTGGCTGGGTCATGTCGTCCGAATGGATACAAACGCTCCGGCTTTGAAAGTATTCGATGCGGTACCAGCTGGTGGTAGCAGAGGAAGAGGGCGGCCTCCTCTGCGTTGGAAAGATCAGGTGGAGAAGGACTTGGCTTCACTTGGTGTGTCCAACTGGAGCCGGTTAGCCCGAGAAGGAAACGACTGGCGCGCTTTGTTAAACTCGGCCAAAATCGCGTAAGCGGTTATAGCGCCAATTAAGAAGAAGAAGAAGAGGATTTTATTATACCAAGTGGTATCAAAGAAAATTGTAAATATTTTTGGCAGTTCATTAACGCTAAAAAGAAAACCACTGGAATTCGAGAAAAAATGCATTATTTGGTGAAACGTTGTCGGACATTCAAAAAATTAGTAACCTTTTTGCAGATTTTTTTCGATCTGTTTATGTTCGTCAATCCGACATCGGAATAGAAGATACCTCTTTTAACAGCTCACGAACAAATAAAGGTTTCCAGCTCTCATCTAATGATGTATTCAGGAGCCTATCGGCCTTGGCAAATGACCCAACTCCTGGAGAAGATGGCTTCCCTCCTATATTACTAAAAAACTGTGCTACATCGCTAGCAAAACCATTAACAATTATCTTCAATAAATCACTAGCTTCTGGTGAGTTTTTACATTATTGGAAAAAATTGTTTATCATACCGATACATAAGTCTGAAAGTAAGTCGGAAGTCCAAAATTATCGCCCTATCTGCAAAATCTCTTGCATACCTAAACTCTTTGAAAAGCTAGTTCATGATTTGATTTTCTTTCAAATTTCAGATCTCATATCGCCTAATCAGCATGGCTTTGTTAAGAGTAGATCTACTGTTACGAATTTAGGGTTATTTACAAATTATGTCTTAAACCAATTCGAAACAGGCCAACAATGCGATATGAGATGCGATATGAATATGACACCGATTTTTCGAAAGCGTTCGATAGAGTCAGCCATAGAATCCGACTTAAAAAGCTGGGTTCATTTGGTCTTATCATCTTATCTAACAGGTAGAACCCAATTCGTTCGTATAAATAACATAAAATCTGATGCCATCAAAGTTACCTCAGGCGTACCTCAAGGTAGACATCTTGGGCCACTATTGTTCTTAAGGCCGGCGGGCCAATTAGATGTCCTAAATTCAGTAGTTTTCGCGAAGCGTTGTAGGATGAGAAAAAAAACAATTAGACAAATGAAGTTTTGGGGATAGTATAATATATATTTTAACTAAAAAAAAAAATTTGTACAATCTCCAACAATATATTGTAAGCCGAGTTATCAATAGATTCCCAGAGCGCCTTGCCACTGAAGTATCCAACTTCTGTACAAGATACAACTTGCAATTTTCATCTTAAAACAAAAAAAAAAAGATTATTAATTTTGATGTAATTATCTTCGATGTGAACTAAGAAAATTGGGAGAAACACGTAAAATTCGAATTTTTGGGGAAGGTAGAAAAAAAAAGTGGTTTTTCAAGGAAAAAAAACTCTTCAACTGGGTAAAAGAGTCGCTTAAAAAAAGTTGTTGGATGTTTTTTTTAGTTCACATAGAAGAGAAAACAATACTGAAGATAACGCATTTTGAATGAAATGGATAGCTCGTTTAGTTTTTTGCAATCGTGTACATAAATTAGGTAAAATCGTGAAAATGAAAAGCCGAGAAAACGCGCTTCAAAGTTTCAAAGTAAGCGCACGGTTGCTCGACGCCGCACTACGCTCGGCTCTGTAGCTCTGCAAATACTTGGAATTTAACTCTGAAAATTTGTGTCTCATGTTCTTGAATATCTAAGCTATTGATTTCAGGAAAAAAAAAAAAATCGATTTTTTTAACCTTTTAATTGGCCCGCCGGCCTTAATGTTTTTTAATGACATTCCAGACGTTTTCGAGACATCACGTTGTCTGATGTATGCAGATGACCTGAAATTTACAGGTAAATTTAGTGGACGTAAATGATAGCATAAGACTTAAAGAAGACTTAACAAGATTGGAAGCTTGGTGTGATGATAACTAATAAATGCCAGCACATGTCATTCAGTAGACGAAAAATTACGATTGATTTCGATTACAAGTTTGACACTACCACCCTCACAAAAATTTATGAAAAGAAAGGCTTGGGGGTCATATTTACATCGAAAATGTCGTTTTCCAAACATATAGACTTTATGATTGCCAAGTCTAGATCTATGCTTGGCTTTGTAATAAGGAATTCAAGGGTGTTCCAGAATATTTCTACGCTGAAAAATTTGTATTTTTCTCTTGTGAGATCATACCTCGAATATTGCAGCATCATTTGGGATCCATTCTATATGGGTTCATCTTTAAGAATTGAGAAGGTTCAAAAACGTTTCACTCGATTTGCTATTCATTCACTTCGTTGGCCTTGCAGTTTGCCTGCATATAAAAGTAGATGTCTTTTGTTAGCATTGCCAACTTTAGAAATGCGGAGAAAAACTTCATCGGTAATGTTTACAAGGGACATAGTTACGAATCATATCAAATGCCACTTCTTGCTGGAGCTAATACTCTTTAATTGTCCCACTCGTAACCTAAGCCTCAGCAATATGTTCCATTTACCTTATCACAAGACCAATTTGAAATGAACCGCTTGCACGATGTATAGGGTGATCAATCATGAGGTGCTTTTTTCAATAGTTAAAAAAAAACAAAAATGTAAATTATGTTCAAAACCTTTATTTATCATTTGAAAGGACATTCTTTGACATTTACTTTTTGAATATGTCTTCATTCAAATGTTGGCCGCAACTACGCTTAAGCTGGTCCATTCTGAAGGTCCAATTTTCAATCACTCGTTCGAGCATTTCGACTGGTATGTCGTGAATAACACGCGTAATGTTGGCTTCCAGAGCTTCAATCGTAGCTGGTTTATCAGCATAGACCTTGGACTTCACGAATCCCCAAAGAAAAAAGTCCAAAGGTGTGATATCACAAGATCTTGGTGGCCAACTCACAGGTCAGAGGATAAGATTAGAGATAAATTTGTTCACCGAAACGACGCAGTAAATCTAATGTTTCGCGGGCTGTATGGCAAGTAGACGTTGTTGCGGTGTGAGTCTTTCCATGATGAAATGCCAAACGCTGTTCAACAAATCCACGATGACAGTTTGCCACAACTCGCGCGCGATCTGTAAAAAAACGCAAATGAAAAAACTCCTCTTAATTGATCACCCTATATAAGACAGTCTAACCAATTATGCAAACATTTAGATATATTCTCTAACTCACGAGAGACTTTCAAATCAAAACTTAATCTGGAGATACACTTTTTGAATTGTGACTAATGTATCTCACAGTATTGTTTACCATATATTATATTTGAGCTTTAGTATTAGTAATCTATTTAAGTTATACTTTAATTGATGAAATGAATAAATAAATAAATAAAATAGAGAAAAAATATATTTTTTTTCATAATCTTAAATTTTTGCGCATTATTAGCATCAAGCCACAATTATTAGAAAGCATCCAAACTAAAACAAGTTCAAATACTGTGGAAGTGGTACAACAAGCGCTTGCTAATTCGGAGTAGCTACAGCAGTAAAAGTGCAGCACAAAAAAAATATATCCGTTCCTCTGGCAACATTCGAGTCAAAAAGGTTTATTAGCTGACACAAGTACTCCCTCGCACTTAAGTACGCATTTGTTTACATGCTCCATATGCTTGTGGTTGCTAATGTTGTTATTGTTGTGTTGATGACATTATGAGCTCATTACACATGACCAAGCACATGCAGGCGAATTTGGTTTGGGGGCAGATGGGCCAAAAAGGCAAAGAAAGGAGATCGAGAGGATAAATTAGTTAATGACATTATTACTTTGTCAACAAGCATACGCACGTCTACCTAATAATTATACACACACACACACACACACCCATGTACATGGATAACCATTCAAATCCAAACATCCTTTAACCACATCGCACGCATTCGCATCCTTTTTCAGCCACACACATACACACATCCTTATTATCTGCCAACCAATGTTTTGTGTTTTGCGTTTTGCCTTTCATGTTTTGTATCTGTTAGCTTTCAATTGCCTGCTGCCAGGCAACAGGCAACAGCTGTAAGCGATGGGCGGTCACATGCTTACAATCATGCAACTCTGTCTCTCAACGTGCAGCGTGCACGCTTATCACAGCTGGGCGCAATTGGGACGATTTTAAATTAGTTACCCACGCGCCTCAAATGAGTTCTTTGGCAATTGTTGTTGTTGGCAATGTAGAGTATTTGTTTTTTGTAAGCTAAATAAATTGAAAACCAAGCTCATCAAGCGGCTCCATTCATTGTCAGCCTCATCTCCACCACCATCGGTGAGTAAATCGCCATCATCAGCAGCAGCGTTGAGCTCAATAGCAGCAAAATTAAGTTGACTCATCATTCAACTAAGCACTGGCGACAAAGCTGGCTGACTTTTGGTTCTTCAAACTGGCTGACTGCTACGCGCCTTCTTCTCTTTTGACAACACAATCTTTATCTGTTTATCCATTAATACGAACACCAACAAAAATAACAGCAAACAATCTTAGGTCACGTGTCAGGCGACAATGCGCCTTTGTTTGTTGTTCTGCCTGTTTACTTTGCCTATTTGTCTATTTGCTTTCTTTTTGCCCACAATTGTTCCCATTCACCCACTACTAGCATACACACAAACATACATCCATCCATATAAGTAGATTACTACTCCTTCTGTAGGCAAGTGCGGATGCATTTAATGAATTTTAGTTTCAACTTTTGTCTGTGAGCCGCCGTGATATGCATATCTTATTTCATTTTGATTAATTTTGTAGAAATGTGGGAAAACTAAATTAATTAACTCATCATCGTTGCCATTAAAATAAATAGCAAGAATTTTAATTAAATCAACACATCATATTGAAGAAATTTCAGCGCTTTTAAGTTTAGAAGCGGAGTGGCTGTGACGTGGACAGCTCATTTTGCTTTGACAGCTCAGGAGCTTTGTTCTGATAACTTCGAGTTTATTTATTCAAAATAGTCCCCTCTGGCCTCGATTCCCTGTTTTGAGCGATGTAAAAGCTTTTCAAAAGTGTGTTTCAGGCATTTGACCGGAATGTCCTACAGGATGTCGGTACAAGCCTTTTGGATGGCCTCTACGGACGCAAAACGTTTTCGTTTCAAATGCAATTCTCGGAATAGGTAGAAGTCACAGGGAGCCATATCAGGCGAATATGGGGAGTGATTGTTGGTTAAAATGCGATTTCTAGTAAAAAAATCAGTCACAAGAGCGGATCGATGAGATGGTGCATTATCATGCAATAAGCGCCAGCTTCCTCCTTCGCTGTATTCAGGGCGAATTCGATAAATTCGACAAATGCAATGCAACAAACGCTTCGAAATGCCAAGATAGAAAATTGCATTGACGGTTTGGCACGAGCTTCTTGAGGACAATTCTCTTGGAATCGTAACAAAAATGAGTATCGACTTGATTTTTGACGTCTCCAGACGTCATTTTTTGGGTGGTGGCTCGTGTGGTACCTTCCATTCGGCACTTTGACGCATAGTTTCAGGTTCAGGCTGGAAAAACAACGTTTCCTCACCAGTTACAATGTTGTAACGGAAGTTCTCGTATTTTCTCGTCTCTTTAATGAGGTCTTTCGAATGTTGAATTCTGAGCAATTTTTGGTTTTCAGTTCAGTTTGTGCGGAATGAAACGAGCACAGACCTTTCGCAAGCCCAAATGATCAGTTAAAATGAGATAAATCAATGTTTTGAAGATATTCAACTACGATTCCATAAATTTCAACCATGATTTCGATTCATTTTTTGTTAAATTTATGCAATGGAGTTTTCGGTGATTACTGATTTTGGGCGGCCCGTAGGCTCATTGTCATTTATGTCCTCACAACCATCTCCGAAAGTGTAAACCACTCATGAAATCCGGCACCAGCGCCAGTTGGACACACCAAGTGAAGCCAAGTCCTTCTCCACCTGATCTTCCCAACGCAGAGGAGGCCTTCCTCTTCCTCTACTACCACCAGCTGGTAGCGCATCGAATACTTTCAGAGCCGGAGCGTTTGCATCCATTCGGACAACATGACCCAGCCAGCGTAGCCGCTGGATCTTTAATCGCTGCGCTATATCTATGTCGTCGTAAAGCTCATACAGCTCATCGTTCCATCGCCTGCGATATTCGCCGCTGCCAACGTGCAGAGGTCCAAAAATCTTACGCAGAATCTTTCTCTCAAACACTCCAAGCGTCGCTTCATCGTATGTTGTCATCGTCCAAGCTTCTGCGCCATACGTTAGGACGGGCATGATGAGATCCTTGTAGAGTGTTAGTTTTGTTCGTCGAGAGAGGACTTTACTACTCAGTTGCCTACTTAGTCCAAAGTAGCATTTGTTGGCAAGAGAGATTCTACGTTGGATTTCAAGGCAGACATTGTTATCGGTGTTAATGTTGGTTCCTAAATACACGAAGTCTTTTACAGCCTCAAAATTATTACTGTCAACAGTGACGTGGGTGCCGATACGCGAGTGCGCCGACTGTTTGATTGAAGACAGGAGGGACTTCGTTTTGTCCTCCTTCACCACCAGACCCATTCGCTTTACCTCTTTATCCAGTTTGGAGAAGGCAGAACTAACAGCGTGGTTGTTAAGGCCGATAATGTCAATATCATCGCCATACGCCAACAATTGTACGCTCTTATAAAATATTGTGCCTGAGCGAGAACCTTTTAGGCGATATTTAGAATACTAATCCCGCGGTAATTGGCACAAATTGCAGGATCGCCCTTCTTATGGATTCGGCAGAGCACACTTAAATTCCAATCGGCAGGCGTGCTTTCATCCGACCATAATTTGCATAGGAGCTAATGCATGCACCTTACCAGCTCCTCGCCGCCATGTTTGAATAGCTCAGCCGGCAGTCCGTCGACGCCCGCGGCTTTGTTGTTCTTTAGCCGCGTTATCGCTATTCTCACCTCGTCATGATCGGGTAGCGGAACGACAATTCCGTCGTCAACGATTGGGGTATCGGGATCTTCACATTCTCGGTGACATGCGCAGCTGTCACTGTTTAATAGGTTCGAGAAGTGTTCCCTCCATATTTTAAGATTGTTCTGTACATCAGTCACCAGATCGCCGTCTTTTTTCTCACAGGAAAACGCCCTGGTCTTAAAACCTTCTGTAAGTTGCTGAACTTTCTGGTAGAATTTTCGGGCGTTGTTCCTATTGGCCACTATCTCAAGTTCCTCGCACTCACGTATTCCGGCCTCTCGTTTCTTCTGTCGGATAATACGTCTCTCTTCCTTTTTCAGCTCTCTGTAGCGATCCCACACGGCACCCTTTCTTTCTGCGGCAGCATGACATTCCTCGTCGTACCAATTGTTTTTTCGGGCTCCCCGGAATCCGATTTCTTCTCCGGCGGCGGTGCGTAGGGAACGAGAAACGTTCCTCCACTGCTCGTGCATGCCGGTTTGTTGGGCAGTACTCTCTGAGAGCAGGAGTGAGAGTCGAGTGGCGAATCTTCTGGCTGTCTGTTGTGATTGGAGCTTTTCGTTGTCGAACATTCTTTGCGTAGGTAGATGTACGTTTTTTACTGCACAGAGGCGTGTACGCAGTTTGGCTGCAACAAGGTAGTGATCCGAATCGATGTTGGGTCCTCGGATCGTACGTACATCTACTACACTAGAAGCGTGACTTCCATCTATCACAACATGATCGATCTGGTTTCGCGTTTTTCGATCAGGGGACAGCCAGGTTGCTTGGTGGATTTTTTATGCTGGAATCTGGTGCTGCAGACTACCATGTTTCGGGCCCCGGCGAAGTCGATCAGCCTCTGTCCGTTACCGGATGTTTCGATATGCAGGCTGAATTTTCCGACTGTGGGACCAAAAATTCCCTCCTTGCCCACCCTGGCGTTAAAGTCGCCAAGCACGATTTTTATGTCGTGGCGGGGGCAGCGCTCATAGGAACGTTCCAAGCGCTCATAGAAGGAATCTTTGGTCGCATCGTCCTTCTCTTCCGTCGGGGCGTGGGCGCAAATTAGCTATATGTTAAAAAAACAGGCTTTGATGCGGATTGTTGCGAGACGCTCGTCCACCGGAGTGAACGGCAGTACTTGGCGACGAAGTCTCTCTACCACAACAAATCCAACACCGAATTTGCGCTCCTTTACATGACATCTGTAGTAAACGTCACAAGGTCCTACTCTTTTCTTGCCTTGTCCCGTCCATCGCATTTCTTGAATGGCAGTGATGCCAGCCTTTACTATCAAGAGGGCATCAACCAGCCGGGCAGTGGCATCTTCCCCATTGAGGGACCAGACATTCCAGGTGCATGCCCTCAAATCGTAATCCTTATTTCGCTTGCAGTATAGGGAGGTCTCATCCGAGGCTTTTTTAAACTTTTCATTGGGGGGGATTTTTAAGTGGCGGGTCCCAAACCCAACGCACAACCAGCTATCCTGGAATGTTTCGCCTTCTCACGTTAGCTCACTCCCGAACGGGTGTTCGGAAGCTACCCAGAGGCTACGTGGGCTACTCCCGGCCGTTGTGAGCTGCTTGAACCATATGCAGAAGAATCGTCCTGGCCATTCCCATGTGAATGGCGATCAGTAACTTTCCCCACTTGCGTGGACTTCTACACATGGAACCATCCTCCATCCTTTTATGGCGCCAGTCTTGTTTATTTTGGACTTCACCTTGTATGTGTTTTTTTGTATTTGAAGCTAATCTCTCTTGAATGGTTCTTTACAATATAAATTTGGGGTGCATGCAAAAGAGGTTTGACTATAGACCAAAATTTGTTACAAAATCATTTAAGTGATTTTCAAATAGCAACAAATAAAAAATTACTCAACCCATTGGAGAGCTGATTTTTGCTGTAAAAATTTTGAAATCTTTGCAACAACTTTGCATTCATAAAATATATCCATTGTTCCCGATTACTATTAAAATTTTGAAAATAAAAGGAAGATTTGAAGAATTTGAAGAAAAATACTATTTTATTTAATAAATATTTATATTGGGTAGTCGAAAAAGTCTTTTCGTATTTCTAATCAAACTTCAACTCATTTCTTTATATTTATAATGGACTTTATTAAACCAAATATGCACCATTTTGGTCTACCACCTTTTGCCATTTTTCTTCTAGAGACATTATTCCATCAGTATAAAACTTTTGTGGTTTCTCGGCGAAAAACTGCGACAAGTAATTTTCACAGGCTTCTCTTGAAGCCAACTTTACTCCATTAAGGGAGTTCTGCATTGACCGAAACAAATGGTACTCCGATGGTGCAAGGTCAGGGCTCTGTGGTGGATGCATCAAAACTTCCTAGCCAAGCTCTCCCAGTTTTTGCCGAGTCATCAAAGATGTGTGTGGCCTAGCGTTATCCTCATGGAGACGATGCCCTTTCTGTTGATCAGTTCTGACCGTTTTTTTTCGATTGCTTGCTTCAATCTCATCACTTGTTGACAGTAAAGTGTAGAATCAATCGTTCGAGCAGGCTGGAGCAGCTCATAGTGGATGATTCCTTTCCAATCCCACCAAACACACAGCATAACCTTTCGAGGCGTCAATCCTGGCTTTCCGACCATTTGTTGAGCTTCACCACCCTTGCACCATGATCTTTTTCGCACATTATTGTCGTATTTGATCCACTTTTCGTTTTCTGTTACCATTCGCTTCAGAAATGGTTCGATTTCATTTCGTTTCAGCAAAGAATCGCAGATGTAAAATCGGTCCATTTAATTTTTCACATACAATTCATGTGGTACCCAAACATAGAGCTTCTTTTTGTAACGAGCCTTTTTTAAATGGTTCAAAACCGTTTGATGATGAATGTTTAGTGCCTTGGCGATGTCATGGCAGCTTATGTGATGGTCCTGGTCAATCTTTTCCATAATTTCAACGACTTTTTCAACGATAGGTCGACCGGAGCGAGGAGCATCTTTCACATCGAAATTTCCAGAACGGAAGCGACCGAACCATTGTTGTGCTACACGAACTGATAGAGCATCGTCTCGGTAAACTTCACAAATTTCATTGGTGGCTTGCGTGGCATTCTTCCCTTTTTTATACAAAAATTTCAAAATATAGCGAATTTCTTCATTTTCACTCATTTTGGAACAGCTATAACTTTTTTTCAACTTCTCCGAATTTAATTTGTTTTTATTAAATGAAGCTTAAAATGTCACCTTTCTAGCGCCATATGTTATGACACAATGTGATTGGTAGCACTGGAGATAGATGACTCCAACGACATCTTTTGACAAAATACGAAAAGACTTTTTCGACTACCTAATATTTATATATCATACATAGCTGGATATGGCTAGTCTTCAATGTTAATATAGTGGAAATGATTAATTTAAGGCTGCGTTCCATTTGGCAAGTGGCAAGTCTAATTTCTGTCACATACAACTTAGCTTCATCTACCCACCAACTAAAGTGGCAACGCCTAGAACGAAATGAGGAAAAAATAAAATAATGGAAAAGTAGACTTCTTAGGTTATCTTTGCCATACAATTTAAGTACTGCAAACTGTAGCTCGTACATTGCCTATATATGTACGTACATACGTGCATCGATGCGCTTCTCCTCTAATACATAGTATCAGATTAATTTGTTGTGCTGAAATGTGCATCGAGAAAGTTTCAGCAACAGACTTTGTAGTCAACTTTCAAAACAAGCCTGTAAGAGTTTTCCTTTCACAGTGAAAGTTAAGCAAATACTGTAAGCCTTTTGTTAGTGAATGCGAAATGTCAGAAGTCAACAATTCAACAATTGTGTTCTGGCGGAGCTTTAAAAGAAAAAAACAAACAGGAAAATGTTATACAAGTAAGTGCTCTTCCTTCCAATCTGCTCATGAGGTACGAGTAATATGTAGATACTCCCTTTGCAGCAAAAACCTGAACTAGAAAATCAAACGACGAAATAGTTCGTTAAGTACTTAAAGTACCTCTCCGCCAAAAATTGCCTGGTCTGGTGTCAAAGAAGTTGCTGAGCCAGTTCTTAAGGACCTTTTTGTTATTGAAGGTAACGCCCTTCATATGGTTTGACAGGGAGCGAAAAAGATGGTAATCGGTCGTTGCAAAATCCGGAGAATACGGCGGATGCTGAAGGCCCTCCCATTCGAGCTCTTGGAGTGCGGCTTTCGCGACTTGTGCAACATGGGGCCTGGCGTTGTCATGAAGGAGTATGGTTTGACAATACCCATCTGGTCTTTTCAGTCAGAATAGCCCCATTCACCCGGTGTGGCTCGGCAATATAGAGCTCCTTGTTGACCGTGACATTCTTTTCGAGCATTTCCCAGTGCACTATGCCCTGCCAGCCCCACCAAACCCATATTATGATCTCCTTTGAATTAAGATCCGGGTTGACTCTCGGCTTTGGCGTATCTGCTGGAGCCACCCACTCTTTTCTTTACTTCATATTGATGTATAGGCACCATTTCTCATCTCCGCCTGACGATTCTGTACGAAAACTCTGTTAATGACCGTGAGTTGCTTGATGGCGGGAGAGATGGTGAGAATCAATTTAAAGGCAAATTTCTTTGTTTTTTTCGTTAAGCTCTTGAGGCACCCAGGCTCCTAATTTTGCCGTAAGTCTCATTGAATGTTGGAGATTGAGAATCGTTTTATGATCGCAGTTGATTTTTTCCGCCTCTTTTTCCGAGCTTTGACATTCCTAGTAAATACTTGTACATATTTTAGAACTTCATTTTATTGGCTCTATGTAAATAGCAGGAAGCGAACCGAAGTTAGAAACACAGAAACTTTCATTCGGTCAGAGTCGCAATCAAAATTAAGGTACCCTTTTCCTCTGTAACCGTTTTTACTTAAAGAAAGTCTGTGCTTTTTTTTAACCCAACAAGTGCTCTGCCCCCCGATACGAGTGGCTTAGACCGCATGATACACGAATAGTTCTTGTTTTAGACCAAGAAAAGCAAGCATTTTTTAAGCGTTGCCTTCTAAAACTATACAGCTACAGAAAACATTTACAAATTTTCGGGTATACCATCGTCATACCTTTATTGAGAGAGGACAGTAACGTTTTTTTATTTTTGTTTTTATCGGTGAAAAGCGAATCCGATATAGCCAGAATACTAGAATGAGAGTTAAAATCGCGGCATGAAGTTCGAAATGGTTCATTAAGCGCATAATTGGGAACGAGTTAGCTTATAAAGTACACCACTGAGCGTTGAACCCTTCCTAGGAGTCAATTCTGCATCGGTTCAAGTTCAATTGTGTATTGATGACTTCATTAGGTTCACCCATAGAAGCCGTTGGTCTGAGCTGGGCTCCTGCAGAGTAGCCAAGTGCTTTGTGAAAGAACCAAACAGAAAACTAGCGGCCTTTCTCTCAAAACTTAGCTGAAAGGACCTGAGAGTACTGGCAGGTGTAATCACAGTGCACAACGCCTGTGGTCAGCATATGGCTACCATGGGAATCATTCCCGACCCAATATGCCTGCCTGGTTGTGAAAATAAGGACACTGCAGACTTATGGCAGACTTAGGCTGTTGGGATCCGATGTTCTGAGCATGGATAAAGTTCATACTCTTCCTCTTCCGAATCTCTTAAGGTTCATCAATAAATCCAAAAGATTCGCGGAAGAATTAGCGCCAACCAATTTGCCCCCCTTACCATCCATATAATATCTATCCTATCTTTCTATTCCTTCCACTGTAATCTATCGGGATGTAGTACAATGGACTTCCTGACTGAGTACTTGGACTTGCTCAAGTGTTCAAGGCCTGGCAAGTGTTCAAGGGGTCTTTGTTTCGTGTTTTGGATATTTGTTTTGATTGTAACAATTAAATTTTGTTTATAGAAAAAAATGTTTACCACCAAAAAAAAAAAATTTTCTAATTGTTCCCAGTTATTTTTCATAAAAAATAAAATAAAATTGGCCGCAGAGAAGACAGAGCTAATACTTCTTACCTACAAACGTGTTGCTATAGAAAAAATTGTTATTTTCACAAATTTCCTATAAAAAACGATATAAAACTTGCTTCCGACTGACTCTTAAGCGCAAGTTTTTTAAAAAATTGTTTCTTACAAATTTAGTGGTGGAAAATTTTGTTCTATACAAAAAATTCTTTCCACATTTTTTTAACAAAATAAAAAAAAACAGATAAGGATTTGGTGGAAAATTTTGTTCTATACAAAAAATTCTTTTCACATTTTTTATCAAAATAAAAAACAATCAGATATAAGGATTTGCTTCCGACCGAAATTCTTTATAAAAAATGGTTGTATACAATTTTATGCGCAACAATTTTTAATAAAACCCTTTTTCATTTAATGAAACCCTTTTTTTATGTATTTATATTTTTTATACATTTTTATAGTTAGTAGTGAAAACAAAATGCCTATAGAAAAATTGACATAATATACATTTTTGGTCTTTTATAATAAATGTTTGCATACATTTTTTTTTGTCTACCCAAAGGCGATATCCGTCTGATAGATGTATACGTTAGGAGCGGTTTCACTGTACACGCGCGACAAACGATAGCACATCAACTTTTTTACCACTTTTAACTTTATCTTTAATTTAATTTTGAATGTTTAATTATTTCTTTACAGAAACTCAAATTTCAAATTATTTACAAAAATTTTCCACATTTTACGTCTTATTTATTTCTCTTATATTTTGAATTAGAATTTCCAGAATGCAATTTTTTAGCTTATTAAATTTTAGTATAACATGCACCTTGTTTGAAGTCGCTAGAAAATCTGGTTGATTCTTTATCCCCATAAAAATTCTGCTCATTTTCTCATATAACAAATGACTCTTATATACACACACATCTACATACGGTAAGCGTATGTATATGTAAAGCAGAAAACACTTGGCCAGCGTTGCCAACCCGTAGCGCTCGGATCATGGTATGGAGAGGGAGAAATGATGGTATTTCAGGGAAAATAATGCTATCCACCGATAAAACAGTGTGCCTCAGGGAAATTCAAATTTTTTATATGATAAACTTCTCAACAACATAAATTTTTCTCAATGACATTAATAGTTATTCAATAGCTATAGAATCCGATTCAGACATCTTCGAAAATAGAATTATCTCCGCCATCCTCTTCCCCGCTGTACTTCTAGTTTGCTTCGGCTTATCATAAAGAGAGTCTTTGGTAATTCTTGATATCATCTCTTTGGAAGGTTTGAATACAGCACAGCCTCCGTTAGCTTGAACGTGTTGGCTGGCTAATAAAGTGCCTCGAACGGTGAGTACGATGAGTCGATTCCTCAATTTAGTCTTGATGAGGTTAACCTTGGAGAAAACTCTTTCACTGTCGGCGTTGGAATGAGGAAGCGATAGGATACTCAAGACGCATCGACTCAAATTCTGGAACAAGTACACACCTCCCTCGTTCTGTATAGATAATAATGTTGCCCAAAATACATCTGTGTCCAGTGCTTTGATCTCTTGGCCAAGGGGGTAAGAGCACAACCGACGCCACTGGTCATCCACGTCTTGATAATTCTCTTGTTCACAAACTCTGGGGAGCGTGACTAGGAGTGGAATGAGCGAAGGCGTTTTCTCTCGTTCAATGCTGGATAAGGCGTTTTTAGGCTTGAAAATTCTCAGATTTTCCAAAAAACTATTTGTAAAATCATACCTCTTCTTGATCTGAACACAGGCACAAATCAAAAAGGCTTGACATTTCTCACGAAAATGTGTCAGTAAATCCAATCGCTCCTGGACTTGTCTGTCCTAGCAACACCTGTACCCCCAAGTACATTTCTGCCATTGGCAGATAGTGAACTTTATCTTCTGGGTCTACTTCTGACAATGGACGTGAATTGACATAGTTTCTCTTCATGAAGCTATACAGGAGAGTTTTGTGTAAGTCAATCATTACTTCATGCAGATCGGTGAACACAACTTTAGCAGATTGGAAATACTTGTTGACTCCAGTAAATTTAGGAAGGACCCACTGAAGGAAGAAGAAGAACAGTTTGTTGAAGGGATCATTCAAACACTCATAAATGGACTGTGCCATATTCAGCTTGATTGTCAGCCATTGGTCAGTGAAATACAGCAACAGAGCAGGCCACTGTTCGAGAATTCTGTCAACCACCGTTGCCAATGATAACCACCGTGTGTGGGAAGGATGCAAAAGCTTGTGAACCTTAACATTCGAAAACATCTGGAACTCAACATATTCACTTTGACGTTTAGAACTGCTGTTAAAAAAATTGTGAATATTGCGAGCAAAGTCCTCACACGTACGTGGTAATTGTTCACATGCTTCGCTTGCACAAAGATGCAATGAGTGGCAGATGCATTTCATGATGGTGATATGTGGTAAATCTCGCTTCAAACGACTAGCGACAGAGTTATGCACACCCATCATTACACTGCAACCATCAGACCCAAAACCAACGATATTCGCCATTGGGATCCCCCTCTCTTTGAAACTTGCAATGATATTATTGTATAAGTGTTCAGCTGTTGCACTCGTCACTTTTCCAGGCTGCAATACTTGTACTAAGTCCCAAAATTTCGACACAATTTTACCTTCTTCTTCATCGAAATATTTTGCCAGCAAACAACTTGTCTTAGTTGCTGAAATGTCCGTTGATTCGTCCGTTAACACACTAAATTTAGTTATTTTCAACTTCTCCGCTAGCCTGCATTTCTCAGTCTCACCAATAACATTTTTGACAATGGCAGTTCCTTTAGTGCGTTTGAGAACAATTTTGTGGGCAATTTTGGAGTCAGAGAAAGATGATTTCAGCAAGTCTGATAAGTGGTCTAATGCTGCGTAGGGAATATTGTGCTCGGCACAGAATGCAGCTATTCTAATGTTTGCGCTTTTTGCTGCAATGCTCAAAGGTTCTTCTATGCCACTCCCACGTTGAACAAACTGTGTCATCTTCATGCTCTTGTCTTTCAGCGGTTTTTCTTTTTCTCTGTGTTTCTCTGTTTGTCCATGTGCCCTTAATACTGATATGTCATGACAACAGAGTTTACACGTTGTAACCAAAACTTAAATTCCTCTTTCTCCAGCCAATCATCCGGGAACCTTTGCACGATTTTAGTCTTCTTTTTCTCGACTCTCGATTTTTTTTTGGGAGGAGTACGATGAGTATCCTCTTCGTCTTCCATGGCATCTACAGTGATTTTTTCAGTGAGTCTAGAAAGGTTATTGTCATTCATCGATATTTACCTGAGTTATGACCTGCAAAATACTCTACTCGTACTCTGAATCCTTCAATTTATATGCATAAAATTCCTGTGAGATTGTGTAGAAACTTCAAACGGAGCGCCGGCGTGTATCAGAAAAATGTTACAACGAGTAATTGAAGTTACACCATGAGTGGATATGAGTTTTGTGGTAGACGAGCAAAGTAGAATCATCTCTATCGGAAGGAATTCTGTGATTGGTAGAATTCTCGTCGCGTTTCCCGTGATTCGTTGAAATTTTCAATTGGACGGATGTGATTTTATCGACCGGAGGTTCTAGTGAATTTTTGTGGCGCTCTCGGAAAGTGATTAGTATCTAGCTTTCCATTCTTACACCTCTACTTTCATGGACAGAATATAGCTAACAACAATTCAAAATAGAATAGAATAAACCGATTGATCACTTCAATTGTAGCTGCGAACGAACGGTATACAAATGATTCAGTCACGGACTGAAGCCGTGTCATCGATAAAATTGTCCAAAAACTAAGATAAAATTTTTAAATAAACGCTGAGGAAGAAATGTTATACCATGATACCATGATAGACATCATGGTATATGGTATGGGACTCAGTTTCATGGTATAGATACCATTAAAATGGTATGGTTGGCAACGCTGCACTTGGCCAAGTGCAACATTCTCAAGTTGTTGTCTTCACTTGAAAGTGATTGCAACTCATTGCATACCTTTAGGCGTGTGTAAAACCTATGCGATCATATTAATGTGGCATGCGTAAACTGCGTTGTAGGAAATTTGTAGAGAATAGAATAGAATTGTGGGGAATTTTTAGTTCACCATAGGTGCTTTTCCAACACTCTTCCATACATACATACAATAACATATTTTATGTGTGTATTAGCCGAAGGCCTCAGTAGCCAGCGCGGTATTAAATAATTGTGTACCAGTTTAAGCTTCGTAAGCCGAGCTTTTATTATTAATAAATAATAAATAAATAAATATATAAAAATGTATGCATGTATTTTGTGCCGGTAATTACAAACATAATTACGCCAGCCGTAATGTCACTTAATGAGTATCTTTAATGAAGATATATTTCTTTTTTTTTAACAAGAACCAATATCACTTTGTTCCTTTCTTCCAATAATTTAATTATATTTTTCACCTCTTTTCATGCGACTACTATGGTAAAAATGAATGGTTCAATAATTCTTTACAATGTATAAGCAGCTGCTAAAAACATAAGCATATCCTTCCCTACAGGAAAATGAAGGGACTGACTACGCTGACATGCAACTTAAGTGTCTACCCAGGTTTCCATTATTACTTAGTGACATCGTTTATTTACACCTCTAGTGAAAATTAGCTCCATTCAGTGATAGCCTAATTCGCAAGAAAAATTTTGACTTGATAAAAATTCACTTAATGAGATACCCAACAAACGCGCACCACTACTTATCGCACAAACGTTCTTTGTCTTAAGAGTTTTATGTCAGTTTTAATGCCATCCTTCAGGTTACAGTTCCTGTGCGTTTTGTTAAATTGAAGCTCCCTTTATTGCAGCTCATTTTTATAGAGACCAGGGCCAGTAATAGTTGCTACAATTCTAATAACCTTTGCCCTTGAACTATTTAGCAGATCTCCTGTCTTCTTTCTGCAATAGTCCTTTCTGACAGAAGCTCGCTTCCAGTCCAAGAAGGCACAATTGAATTCCTTTTTGAATTAGACTGGGAGAGCTACCCTTTGAGTTCATTCAGACAGGCTCTAGTCTGAGCCAATACGTACACTCTCTCAGTTCCTTTAATATCAAATATTCATATGATCGGTCCCTAGATAATGGAGATGATCAATGGAGAAGTGAGACACTTACCATATATACATTTTGCATCATCTTACAAGAATTGGGGCGAGCCAAGAAACACCGAGAGAATGTTAACTCCTGAAACACTCTGGATGTAAAGCCCCTTGTATTCAAAGTTCTGGAAAGTAAAAGTGTAGATAGTCAAAAACGAAAGGAGAGAAGTGGTAGAAGGAAAAAGATAGGATAGAAGAGAGGCACAGATGTACAACAGTGTGCGATAACGGACAAAAGTGTACTATTGATTTATTGTTTGCTACACATTTTTCTGATTGAGAGAGAATCATCTACTAAGAGCTGCTACTTCAACGGCCAAATCGTAATACGGAACTCCATTTTCAAGAATTGGAGCACCTGATGGAAGTAATTGCACTGGTTTGGTCAATAAGAAGGGAATTGCGACCCCGCACTACAACGCCAAGCCACACACACACACCCGATAGTGACCCGCTTGAGGCTTCGGAAGCTTGGCTGGAAGGTTCTATTGCTGAGCAACGGCCACCGTAGACGAATGTGTTGGCGCAGGTCTACCACTTGGAAGTGCATAGGTTCGAATTACAGTGTATGAAAGAACAAAATGATAGAAATAAGTTCTTTCTAATAGCAAGTTGCCTTTCGGCAGGCAATGGCAAATCTCCGAGTGTATTTCCGTCATAAAAAAGCTCCTCATAAAAACATCATCAGCCATTCGAAGGCGGCGTAAAAGTGTAGGCGCTTACAAACACCAAATACAGGTGGCGCAAAAGTAACCTTGCGATGTTTTTTGGCTGTAATTAAAAAAAAATGAAAAACTTTGATTCTTCTTGTGGATTATTTTTATTTGGTCTTTTAATTTTTTTTACATCAAGTCGCGAATATGATGTCATGTAAATGGCCGCCGCCACAGTTGATTGCCATTTGAGCCCTTTTTATGGCATTTTCCATCACTTTGGCCATATTTCCGGCGATAGGTCCTCACATTCTTGACGGATATTGTCTTTAAAAGCTGCAAGAGTCTGAGACTTGTTGACATAAACCCGCGACTTCAAAAAACCGCACAAAAAGAAGTCAGGAGCAGTCAAATCAGGCCAGTGCAAATCGCCAAAACGGGAGATTAGGCGCCCGGGAAATGCATCCTTCAGCATATCGGTTGTGGCACGTGCAGTGTGTGCCGTTGCGCCGTCCTGTTGGAACCACATGTTTTCCAATCCTAATTCATCAAGTTGCGGCAAAAAGAACTCGTTGATCATTGCTCTGTTGCGCTCACCATTCACAGTAACCGTTTGGCCCACGACGTCTTCGAAGAAAAAAGGTTCCATGACTCCTCCAGCGAAAACAGCACACCATACAGTGACTTTGAGCGGGTGTAATGGCTCTTCCTGGGTTACACGAGGATTTTCAGTGCCCCAGAAGCGTAAATTTTGCTTATTTACGTACCCGCTAAGATGGAAATGGGCCTCATAACTCATGATTATTTTTGATGAAAAATCATCTTCCTCTGGGTGGTGATTAAGGATGGCTTGAGCGTATGTTAGACGCGATTGGTGGTCAGCAGCTAACAACTGATGCACAGTCTGGACTTTGTACGGAAACATCTTCAAATCTTGTACCAAAATTCGCTGTAAAGACCGTCGACTGATACCCATTTGCGTGGCAGGTCGTCTGGTCGATGTCGACGGCGCTTCCATGACATCCTCGGCTGCAGCAGCAATATTCTCTGCAGAACGGCTACTCCGGGGTCTGCCACGCCTGGCAGCATCTCGTGTTGTGCCAGTCTCTTTGAGGCGAGCGGCTAAACGTCGCAGTGTTTCACCAGTAGGCGCTGGAGGGCGAGGAAATCTGCCACGAAATTCACGTTGTGCCAAAGTCACCGACCGATTATTGGTCAAATAAATAGTCAGCAATATTCCGCGTTCTGGAGCAGTGTAGCGTAACATTGTTTATTAACATGTATTTCGCATGTGTTTACTACACAAATGTCAAAACAGAACTAACATTAGGGGACAATCGCAAAATTTATAGCATTTTCTGATAGGAGGATTACTTTAGCGCCACCTGTTAATAGGTGTAAGCGCCAAAGCGCCGGAATTAAAAAATTATTATTTATATTGCCAATTTAAAAATATATTCGGTTGGGGAATAACTTCGTAGCGTTTTTACCGGTGACTTTTATTTAAACAAAAAACAATAATTATATCACGAACAATTTGTTAATGCCGTTCCGCCAAATATCTCCTGGTCTGGTGTCACAGAAGTTGTTAAGCCAGTTTTTAAGGACCTCTTTGTTATCGAAGGTAACGCCCTTCATATGGTTTGAGAGAATACGACGGTCCGAAGAATACGACGGATGCTGAAGTGCCTCCCATTCGAGCTCTGCAACATGAGGCCTGACGTTGTCATGAAAGTTTGACCATGTCGATCAGATCTTTTCAGTCCCATAGCCTGATTCACGCGATTTAGCTGAGCAATGTAAAACTCCTAGTTTTCGCGCATTTCCCAGATCTCTCATATCATAAACTTCTTTGGATGAAGATCCGACTTGACTCTCGGCTTTGGCGTATCTCCTGCAGTCACCCACTCTTTTCTGTGTTTCATATACGAGTAGACGTATAGGCACCATTTCTCATCTCTCGTTACGATTCGTTACAGAAAGCGCTGTTTATAAACGCACGTTGCTCGATGGCGGGTGAGATGCTGAGAAATAATTTGAACGCGATTTTCGTTTTTTTTTTTTTGTTGAGCTCGTCAGGGACCCAGGCTCCCAATTTTTCTGTAAATCCCATTGAATTAAGGCGATTGAGAATCGTTTTGTGATTGCAGCTCATTTTTTCCGCCAATTCGCAACTGGTTGGGCGACCGTTTTCTTTCAAAAGTGATTTGAGACGTTCTTCATCGACTTCAGAAGACCGTCCGTGGTTCCGCTGCGGGACGTGTTATCGACGTGAAAGTCGCCATTTTTGAATTTTGCAAACCATTTCCGTGCTGTAGACTCGCTATGACACCTTCTCCATACACCGCGCAATTGTCCCGGGTGTATTGACCTCGATGAAAAGCAAAGAAGAGAAGGTGTTGAAAATGTTGATTTTTGCCCCCCTGGGTATTTCATTTATAAGCCTCAAAACTATAATAATAAAAAATTAAATAACTCAAAAATACAATTAACATGGTTTTAGCAAAGAGCAGAGCGGAAAGAGTTCTATCGAATGAATTATTGCCCTCTGCCAAACAGCAAACAAATCGATGTAAAATAAGATAAAATATAAAAACGCTATGAACCACTATTTCTATTGATCGATTATATTCTCGTTGATCGTGCATTTTCTACAGGCAACCCAGCTGCTTAAACAGCAACGAAAGTTTGTCTTATGTGAACCTTTCGACACTTAGAAGCAGTTGTTCATATGTGCACATGTGTATGTTGAATTTGCACACACACATACGCACATACAAAGAATGAGTTGTCTGCTTGTGTAAAGCTTTTACATCGCTGTGGCTGCCATGGATCCACGGCATACGTGTGGATATAAAAAAATTGCCTGCAACACAGAAGTGCCAACTGCACTGGCATCAACGGCTAGCGATGTAAGGGCCACAGGCAACAGCAACAGGAATGTAATATAAACGATAGGCAACAACAACATAATAACACCGTAGGCACTTCAGATCCTGCAGTTAGCTATAGTACATATATGGATGTGTGTGTGTGTACATATGACAGCGACATCTGTTGTTGGCATCGTCAATTCTCGTCGTAAAGTTAAATTGCCCCTAGAGTTATAGCAGCCTAAGTTTTCCATGTCGCTGCTGCCAACTTAAGCTCCTTTCGCGCTTGCTTTGTATATTTAGTGGGTGTTGTTCAATTTTTGTTAATATTGCGCTCTTGTCGTCGTTGTTGAACGGAAGATGTAGCAGCAGAGCAGCGCAAGTTGTCGATGAAAATGAAACTTTATTATATCAGTCCTTAAGCGCACTCACACTACGGCGCTTCGCATACTCTATGATATACTGGCGCCAGCCATACGTCTGTCCATCTGACGCGTCGGCAGCGCATGTATCACTTCATCATAAATTATGACAACAAAGCATCTTGAAATGAATATTTCATTTAAACAAGACGAGTAACTGATGGTGGTGTGGAGCAGCAAGGGAAGCAAAAACAATAACTAAAACTGCTAAACAAAAACAATGACTACAGTGTTTGGTCTGAATGACAACGCCATTATTCATGCGTCTAAACTTGTAGCGCTTCAATGAATAGCTGCCGCTTTACTGCCTTTACTTTGCCCCTTTTTGTTTACGTCTTCCTGAAGCCGCTCTCTTTAGATGGGCTTGGGGTTGAGTAATTGCCAATTTGGTTACTTAGACATTGGAATAGCAGTGACAAGAGTCTTAACAGTTATGATTAGTTGCAACTTTAAGGCTTTAGCTGCTTAGACAATTCTAAAAGACTTAGGGAGTCGGGTATAGAATCCTAGAAAACTTAAATCTGATGATCTTTGGGTTATAAATTAGTCAGAAACCTACTTTGGCATCGAATCCAATAATATGGTAAGTTGCACTCGAGAAAATGAGAGAAAGTGGTACACTCTAGCCAGGAACTAGCGTTCAGTCAGCCCAACTCTTATTCATTCCTTCCTCAACAGCAAAGTAGTCCATTCTTTGTATTAGTTCCTAATAGCTTTTGGAGCGAGCAGTCAAAACTGCTGTAAACCTTTCATTGACCACCCTGCGAAATATGTGAGAACTGGTTAAAAAAAGTAACCGTGAGACCGTAAGATTGGATGAATGCTTACTTCACGCGCACACTGAAATGGTCGGAACAATGGACGAAGTTGAAGGCTGTAAATGACGGATGATCAAGGATATTCGGGCATTTCGGACTTTAAAGAAGACATTTCAGACCTCAAAGAAGGCATTTCGGACTCGAGAGGATACACGGCGATGTAGATTTCTACTTAACGCAGTTCTAAACTGGGCATGGATACTTTATATCCCATCGGCATCGGTTCAAGCCTGAGCCTAATTTCGTAGGCGACCACTGCCATGGGAATGCCATTGAAGACCTGCACCAGTGCTCTACGAATACACGCGAGTTTGTAGCACAAGACAAACACTTGTAGGAAACTACACCCACGAAGGAGAGGCTGAGACTGCGTAGTAGAGTCAACTAATAGTCTTTCCCGAAGTAATGGTTGTATTCAAAGTACCACTTAAAGATAGCGTGCTGCCACAACGTCAATGAAAAGGCCGACAAACTAGTGCAAACTTTGTTTCTTTTTTAATAAAACTGTATCAGTATCAAATAACACTCTCTCTCTCAGCTATTGACTACTTCCTAGTAGTAGATTAACGCATCACTAGCAGTTGTTGAGTTCGATTTCGAAGCCGACAGTGGACATAAAATATCAAATTACAGAAGAAAGGATTTTGCAATGACGGGCGCCCATAGGCAGTTAGTGCTGAAATTCCGGTGCAGTTCTTCCATTAAAAAGCTTCTCATAAAACGAGCCACCTTTCGGAGTTGGTATCAAGCTGTATACAGCTAGGTTTGCAGAAAAACATATAGGCCAACACCACAAATTGGAGACAAGCTCGATCAGAAGATACCTCGGCCGACCTGTCTTAAAGTATTCAACGCCAGTTTGTCGCGTGTAGTTAGTGGGATACAGTGAATCAAATTAGAGACTTCGAAATACTGGAATTTGGATGGCAACTGAGTGCTTTCTAATATCGCCCATAGTGAGTTATGAATGCCCCAAATAAATAAGAATTCTTCTGGACCATTCTGTATGGACTACCTTGGAAATCACCTGCTAGTAGTCAGTCACCTCTCTGACAGGTACATCTTTGAACTTGATGATGGCATTCAGAAATACCACATACAACAACATCTGTGAACGACGGAAGGCTTTGACGGCGATATTTATGGAGGTAATATACATTCACCAAGATATCCATAATTGCATTGTTCAATCTTTGTAGATGAACGAATTCACTGCCTAGTGGTGATACTTAACCTTGGTTTACTGTTTAGAGATTTCTCATGCCGTCATCTTCAATCGATCAATTTCTTTACCTGCTCCTTAAAACCTACTAATTTAACAAGCCTTTCCTTTTGGTCCCACCCATTCGAGCAAAGCAAATTTTATGAGTCCATAATCAGATGACACCGCCGACGAGAATTAATGGTTAAGCCAATCTAGGGTGGGCGTCAGCTCTTCTAGCTTCTTTAGCAACAACAACAAAGCAAATTCACAGTGGGTCCGCTCCTGAATCTCGCGAAAAGGTGCTTTCGTAGAAACTGAAGCCTATACCTATACAATTTTTTGGAAAGCATGAGAACCCATTCTGTGATCTGTATAAGATTACTACTGATAAATTGTTTTTCTATGGGACTTTCTCGAGCTTGCAGGACCGGCTTGCTGACGTTGACTACGGGGACGATATTTCCTTACTATCACGAACCATTTTCGACATGGCAATGCAACTCCAATCACTATAGCAAGCTAAATCTTTGCTGGTTTTCAACATCTCCAAAGGCAAAGTGAATCGTACTAACACTCAAAATACGCGTCGGTTGCTGATCGATAGTATTCAGCTGGGAGAAGTGCAATCTTTTTGCTTTCGGCGTTAGGTGGCCCAAACAAAGGCTTCAACAACCGCATTAGGAAGCTCTAGCAACATTTCGCTCCCTACATCCAGTCCGGAAAGCATTACACATTTTGCAACGCACACAGCTGAGGATCTTTGATTCAAATGTCTTTACTCTGTGCCTGTGAAACGTGGAATGCAACAGCGGCCGATATAAATATCCTGCTGTTTTCACTAATCAATGCCTCCACACAATCCTGAAAATCTTCTGGCAAACTGAATCGGAACACTGATCTGTGGAGCTCAACTTAGCAAACCCCAATATTCCTTGCGATTTGCAGAAGAAAATGGGGGCAGATTGGCCTTGTTTTACGTAGACCATGTGATGACTTAACAAGAGCCGCTTTCGAGTAGAATCCCCAAGACAGACGTAGACGAGGAAGGCCATCAAAGCCTTAGAGGCGATTGTTGGAGTTGGAAACGCACGCCGTGAATTTAACCTGGAATAAAGCAAAGAGGCTGGCGCAGAACATATCTGAATGGATGGAAGTGGTTGCGGCCCTTTTTCCACCATGGAACCATGGGAAATATAATAATAAAATAATAATAATAACTGATTCTATAAATAAGCAACAGAATGGCTTTCCCCAAAGAATATTTCTCTTCAGTACTATATGTGACGTCTAATCGGAGCTCGAGCTGAAATAGTAAAACATTTACAGAGCTTGGTTTGTGTTCACCCGTAGCGAACTTAACCATCTGATTGTAGATTCATTATAAACTGCAGTCGCTGCACTATAAGATAAAGCATTTCAAGGCGCACGACGGATTTTGGCTGCAAGAAGATTTTGTTACGTCTCAATGTTAATTTCTGGGATGAAGTTTCAGAGTTTTCGATCTTACAAAACCCTCAAAGGCGTTATGGATTAAGTGGCTCTGAAAACGCTTGTTGAAATTTATTTTATAAATAAACGGTATATAATAATAATCATACGAACATTTGACTCTGAATTCCTATGCTAAACATCATAAAATTTCAGACACTGCCGAGGTTCAGTATTTTAATTGCCTTAAAGTGCGGATTTCGGATTTCACTTTAACCTTTGTAATACTCACATGAAAGTTTACTTCATATCAAAAACAGACCGTAAATTCATTGGAACTTTTCGCTCGTATGTATTGTATGTGTAAATATTTATAAAATTTTCCTTGCTGCCTGCTACCAACAAGTGCCACAGGAAGTATGCTGCTGAAGAATATTACAAGCCATTTGCAGAGGGGCACATCCTCGCAAGAAGCTCAAGCAAGAGAAGCAGATACACATCAAACATTCTGTTGTCTGCGAATTGCTTGAATGTGTGACCTGCGGTTGACAGCTGACATGACTTCTGCCAACATAAATCAATCAGTCAAAATGCTACTCTTTTATCACCTTTGTTGAGTAAATGCCACCGAAAGTGTTGGCAAAAGTGGTGGATGACTGACACAACACACTTTGAAAGCGCGCAAAGTGTAAATGCAATTTGTAAGTTGATATCCGAGCTGGAAGAGAAACTTTCATAGAGTGACAGTGATATTGAAATATGTTATATTGAAGACATTGAGAAAAAGGGAGAAATGAATGAATTTAATTTATTTTATTAAACAAAATTTTATATATGGAGCAAAACACGTCGCGTCGATTCTATTGAAATTTGGTGAAGATGTTCTATGTTGCTAGGTATACAGTAGCATAAATTGTGTAGGAATACTGAGTGGTTTGCAGGTTAGAGGGATTAACAGTTTTTTTGTTAAAGAATTTTGTTCTTGAATTGATTTAAAAAAAATAAAATAAATATTTTTTATATTAAATTTTTTCGCGCTTTCCGATTACATACTAAAATAAAAATTTACAAGTGAAAAAAAAATGTGTGCTTGCCGAGTAAATACTAAAAATATTTACAAATTAAAAAACATATTCCCAAATTTTTGGAAAAATTTATTAAAATTAATTAAATTAATTTTTTTTTTTTGAAATTTGTAAATGAATTTTGATCTTGAACGCATTCTTCGTTTATCGGTACATTTCTTGTTTTTTTTTCTTTTCTATTTGCTTTTATATTATATTGTATGTTTATAAATATATAATACAAAAATATTTCTTTTGCCTAATGCAGGTGTAGTAGGTCTTTTTGTGACTAGTCCGATACTGGTAACTATCGAACTAGTTGTTTTGAAACTAGTCTGATTATAGTCCCCATCGAACCTGTTTACATATAATGCCAGTTCAAGAACTAGAATTATTATATATTTTTTTATTATATTATATTTTTCAAGGCTCGTTACTTTTAATTTTTTTTTAATAATACTCAAATGAATGCATGGAATTTTTCTTTCAAAATTATATCTAACTTTTTATGGAGTGATATGATGATATAACATCATAATTGAATTTTGATCTTGCACGCATTTTTCACGGCACGATGCAGGCGATCAATTTGCAGCTGTTAGAAAAACCCAAGTTGTGTGTTGGAAATTTACGCTGGTAAAGTTTTCAATATTAGTAAAAAAATTTTAATAAAGTAAATTATTAATGTAGGTATTATTTGAAATAAATAAAATTTGAGACCTAATTTTTCACGTTTTTCCTTCCTCAATGCAGCCAAAGTTTGGAAAGAATAATCTTTCTGTCGGTAGTAACTTTTTTAGTGAACCCGTCTTGACCTCGAGGTCCATAAACAAGGTCAACAGCGATAGAAATGCGAGGATGTTCAAGGCGCAATCGAATTTTTTCCGCCATTGCTTTTGGAATCCGCGGTATCACTCACCGTTAGCGCATTACTGCCAAAAAGACAATTCTAATTATGTTGATGTCCTGGAGCTATTGATGTCACCGGCCCATTCTTCATTTATTGTGTGAGAGGATTTAATGAAAGAAGGCATTCCGACGTTGTCGCTCCCATCTTAAAGTCTCCATAATTACCAGTGACTTTTTTCTTTTGTTTTTCCGTTCATTTTATTTATATCTTCCATGATAAAGTCACACCTCAAAGGAACTTTATTTCAGATCACTTAAGAAATATTTCGCATGATTGCTGTGCCGATTCTCGAAACTCTGTGAAAACAATGGCTACATTCTTTCCATTCCCCTTTTTTTCTAGAGAGCTCAACTTGGGCAATGTAAGGTGATGATCGGAGTCTTTCAGAAACATACTATGGTAAATAGTTGATCTTATTTCCTAGTGTGCTCAGAGATGTGAGACCAACAAATTATGCTACATCATTTGACTGCTCAGATCGGTGCTCATCTTCCAAGGGAACTTGACTTAACTACTCAAATCATTAATTGGTAGCACTTTTTTCCTTGTACGCTCTTCTCGGAAGCAGAGGGACTCGACAAGACTATTCCATCGGGCATGGTTCTGAGCTGTTGTTTTTGCGCCGTCCCATGTGATGCCGGCATCTGTCAGCTCGCGCAACATCGACCTTCTCCAAGCATTCTTTGGCCGACTGGGAGCTCTGCTCTCTTGTGGGTTCCAGCCTAGTGCCATTTTCGTAATGCTATCTGATAGTTTTTTAAGCGTGGGACCTATGCACCGGCACTCTCTGCAATTAATTTGCCAAACCTCCAAAACGCGTCGTTGGAGAGGGTCTGCCAAACTCCTAACAGAAGTGTACTCGCCAATTATTTTTTTTTAATATTTTAAATGAAACAATTAAATGTGAAAACAAAAACTTAAACAAAAAGCACAACTTATTTATTCTTCAAATGAACCCCTGTCGTCTTAAAAATAAAGCTACACATGTATTTACTTCTAGTCTAGAAAAGCATATTATACTTTCCTCCATTGGACGCATGTCTAGAAAATCATTATTTCTAAAATCACAAATACTTAAAATTACGATACCACCTAAGAAATACAGAAAGTGATCGATCACAGTGACTCAGAAAAGATTTCGTACGTATTCGGTTGTGGTGCCATATCACTATACTTGCTGGATTGAGGATATTGGTAAGGATATGGGAAGAGATGAGGATACGGCAAAGGATAAAGATATTGGAAAGCATGAGGATATGGGACAGCAAAAGGATAATTAGGAACGTGCACCGGATAAGGACAACATGAACAAGGTGATGAGCATGGTGGCTTAGGTGTATATGGAGGAATTCTTGGTGATACAGTAGTGGGTTCTAAAGTAGCTGTGGTTGTTGCTAAGGTAGTCGGGAGAGTAGTTTCTGGTTCTGTTGGTGGCAAAGTAGACGTTGTAGTTTCGGGCGTGGTTGTTGTTAAGGTAGTTGTTGAAGTGGGAACAGTAGTTGTTGGATGCGTAGGTGGTAAAGTAGACGTTGTAGTTTCGGGCGTGGTTGTTGTTAAGGTAGTTGTTGAAGTGGGAACAGTAGTTGTTGGATGCGTAGGTGGTAAAGTAGACGTTGTAGTTTCGGGCGTGGTTGTTCTTAAGGTAGTTGTTGAAGTGGGAAGAGTAGTTGTTGGATGCGTAGGCGGTAAAGTAGACGTTGTAGTTTCGGGCGTGGTTGTTGTTAAGGTAGTTGTTGAAGTGGGAAGAGTAGTTGTTGGATGCGTAGGTGGTAAAGTAGACGTTGTAGTTTCGGGCGTGGTTGTTGTTAAGGTAGTTGTTGAAGTGGGAACAGTAGTTGTTGGATGCGTAGGTGGTAAAGTAGACGTTGTAGTTTCGGGTGTGATTGTTGTTAAGGTAGTTGTTGAAGTGGAAACAGTAGTTGTTGGATGCGTAGGTGGTAAAGTAGACGTTGTAGTTTCGGGCGTGGTTGTTGTTAAGGTAGTTGTTGAAGTGGGAACAGTAGTTGTTGGATGCGTAGGTGGTAAAGTAGACGTTGTAGTTTCGGGCGTGATTGTTGTTAAGGTAGTTGTTGAAGTGGGAACAGTAGTTGTTGGGTGCGTAGGTGGTAAAGTACAGGGTGTAGTTTCGGGCGTGGTTGTTGTTAAGGTAGTTGTTGAAGTGGGAACAGTAGTTGTTGGATGCGTAGGTGGTAAAGTAGACGTTGTAGTTTCGGGCGTGGTTGTTGAAGTGGGAACAGTAGTTGTTGGGTGCGTAGGTGGTAAAGTACAGGGTGTAGTTTCGGGCGTGGTTGTTGTTAAGGTAGTTGTTGAAGTGGGAACAGTAGTTGTTGGATGCGTAGGTGGTAAAGTAGACGTTGTAGTTTCGGGTGTGGTTGTTGTTAAGGTAGTTGTTGAAGTGGGAAGAGTAGTTGCTGGATGCGTAGGTGGTAAAGTAGACGTTGTAGTTTCGGGCGTGGTTGTTGTTGAAGTCGGAACAGTAGTTGTTGGGTGCGTAGGTGGTAAAGTACAGGGTGTAGTTTCGGGCGTGGTTGTTGTTAAGGCAGTTGGTGAAGTGGGAACAGTAGTTGTTGGGTACGTAGGTGGTAAAGTACATGGTGTAGTTTCGGGCGTGGTTGTTGTTAAGGTAGTTGGTGAAGTGGGAACAGTAGTTGTTGGGTGCGTAGGTGGTAAAGTAGACGTTGTAGTTTCGGGCGTGGTTGTTGTTAAGGTAGTTGTTGAAGTGGGAACAGTAGGTGTTGGGTGCGTAGGTGGTAAAGTACAGGGTGTAGTTTCGGGCGTGGTTGTTATTAAAGTAGTTGGTGAAGTCGGAACAGTAGTTGTTGGGTGCGTAGGTGGTAAAGTACAGGGTGTAGTTTCGGGCGTGGTTGTTGTTAAGGTAGTTGTTGAAGTGAGAACAGTAGTTGTTGGATGCGTAGGTGGTAAAGTAGACGTTGTAGTTTCGGGCGTGGTTGTTGTTAAGGTAGTTGGTGAAGTGGGAACAGTAGGTGTTGGGTGCGTAGGTGGTAAAGTACAGGGTGTAGTTTCGGGCGTGGTTGTTGTTAAGGTAGTTGTTGAAGTGGGAACAGTAGTTGTTGGGTACGTAGGTGGTAAGGTCCAGGGTGTAGTTTCGGGCGTGGTTGTTGTTAAGGTAGTTGTTGAAGTGAGAACAGTAGTTGTTGGATGCGTAGGTGGTAAAGTAGACGTTGTAGTTTCGGGTGTGGTTGTTGTTAAGGCAGTTGGTGAAGTGGGAACAGTAGTTGTTTCGTGCGTAGGTGGTAAAGTACAGGGTGTAGTTTCGGGCGTGGTTGTTGTTAAGGTAGTTGTTGAAGTGAGAACAGTAGTTGTTGGATGCGTAGGTGGTAAAGTAGACGTTGTAGTTTCGGGCGTGGTTGTTGTTAAGGTAGTTGGTGAAGTGGGAACAGTAGTTGTTGGATGCGTAGGTGGTAAAGTACAGGGTGTGGTTTCGGGCGTGGTTGTTGTTAAGGTAGTTGTTGAAGTGGGAACAGTAGTTGTTGGGTACGTAGGTGGTAAGGTCCAGGGTGTAGTTTCGGGTGTGGTTGTTGTTAAGGTAGTTGGTGAAGTGGGAACAGTAGTTGTTGGATGCGTAGGTGGTAAAGTACAGGGTGTAGTTTCGGGCGTGGTTGTTGTCAAGGTAGTTGGTGAAGTGGG
>JAYXIM010035897.1:0-15112 GCA_037575425.1 Anastrepha fraterculus | reverse complement strand
ACAGCATAAAACAAAAAGTAAAATACTGGGCCAAAACTCTATTAAATCGGCATTGGAACAACGTAGAGGGTCTTATACATCCAAAAAGTTCCTAAGTTTCAACGCTAAAAGAGCTAACATGGCCCTCACGTTAAACAAAAAGAGCATTCGCACTCTCACAGGCGCCCTCACGGGTCACTTCACCTCCAACAAACACCTACATAAATTAGGCATTACTAGCACCAGCACCTGCAGATTTTGCTGCGAAGATGAGGAGTCTATAGAACATCTCATCATCGAATGTCCGGGTTGACGCATAGAAGGAAAAGGTTTTTAAACAAGTTCATGCTTACAGATGAAGACCTTCAATCACTCCCTCAGAAGGAGCTGGTACAATTCATAAGCATACTTAACAGTCAATAGACAGCATAGGGTGCACAATAGATCAATATGGTCGCAGTGCTAAAGGGCTACTCCTTAACCCTTTACTACCATTACCATTAACCATTAAAATCAGAGTTAAAACGGCGAATGAAAGCCACCATAGCATAGTTCATTCTCCTACAAAAACCACATAAGGATCGCTCTTTCAACTGCGTTTAGCTGAAACAATCGTGCAAGTTTCGAGTATCCCTTTCGAAGGTCCCTTTTCCTAGGTACACAGCTTCATATGCAATTATGTGTATGCTTGGTGTCAACTTGTTTAATGTTGTGTGAAAATACAAACATATTTTTTGCAATGAGGCGTGTATGTATTTACCCTATCAGCTGTTGTTTGGGGCAAATGAGCGTGATAAGTTTTTTTCTCCTCATTTTTCTAGATTGCATTGGCATGGCACCCATTTAAAATTTCATTCATAAGTAAAACATACGTATGTGTTGGTTGGTGTACGCCTTTTTATTTAAATATCTATTAAAACTTAACATTTGCGACGCTTTAATTTGTCATAAGATCCATTTTAGTTGATGTTTTTTTTTGTATTTTGCTACACGGGAACTGCAAACAGGAAATAGCCACAATGGCGGAAGTTATTTGTCTGGCAGCGCAAATGTGAGCAGATTTATTTAAAAAAAAAAGTTATTAACGTCCCAAATGTATGAATGTTTATCTTACAAATATTCAATAGCTTATTTGCTTAGTAAATATTAGAATTTTCTGCAGAACTGTCCAGCTGTGGAGAGGAGGCAGCGACGATTTTGCACCTTCTGTCCCATTGTCCTACTCTATTCAGATGGCATGTAAATAGGCTATAATCCTGAGGGTGTTCCACAGGACTACCGTTTCAATCTAACTTAATTTAACTCTATCCGTAACAGCCTGAGGGCACGAAAAAGTTGCGTAAGCCCGAAACTTAGTTGAGGTCTTTCAAAAGCGACGCCTAGATGTCAGCAGTGAATAATTTCTATCCGGTAACTGTTTTTATGACATCTTTAACATTAGTTTAACGCATCAAAGTTATTGTTGAGTTCGCGAATCAAACACTGAATGTTCCGTTGAGAATATTGCGTCTGTATCGGAAAATTTTGCTGACCAACATTCATAAGCCACTTGACTGTGTGAATAGTTTTGTACAAGCATTGGGATTTGCATCATTACAGAATTCAATTAACATCAAAACTGAGGCCAACAGATCATTATCAATATTGTAAATTTCGTGTATTGGCCCTTGGGTGCCAATCGGTGCCAGTTGCATACACCAAGTGAAGTCAAGTCCTTCTCTACCTGATCTTTTCAACGCAGAGGAGACCTGCCTCTTCCTCTGCTACCACCAGCTGGTACCGCATAGAATGTTTTCAGATAAGGTTTGCGCCCATCCGCTGAATCTTTATTCGCTGCGCTATATTTACGTCGTCGTTAAGCTCATACAGCTCATCGTTCCATCGCCTACGAAACTCGCCTCTCTTTCTCAAGCACTCCAAGTGACGCTTCATCGCATGCTGCCATCGCCCAATCTTCTGCGCCATATGTTAGGACGAACATGATGAGAGCCTTGTAGAGTGTCAGTTTTGTACGTCTAGAGAGGGCCTTACTGCTCAATTGCCTATTTTCCTCTTGGTTGGATTTCCAGGCTGACAATATTATCGATGTTAATGCTGGTTCATAATCAAAGTTTTGTACAAACTCGAAAGCATAACTGTCAACAGCGGCGTGGGTGCCGATATGTGAGTGCGCCGACTGTTGGTTTGATGGCCGGAGGTACTTCGATTTGTCCTCGTTCCCCACTAGACCCTTTCGCTTTGCTTCTTTATCTAATTTGGAAAAGGCTCAACTAACAGCGTGGTTGTGGATGATGTCGATATCATCGGCATATGCCAACAATTGTATGCTCTTATAAAAAATTCTGCCTGAGAGATTAAGTTCTGCGGCTCGTACGATCCTCCCCAACATCAGGTTAAAGAAGTCACACGACAGCGAGTCACCCTGTCTGAAACCTCTTTTGGTATCAAACGGCTCGGGGAGGTCCTTCCCGATTCTGATGGCGTTGCTGGTATTGGTGATCAACATCATCTTGCATAGTCTTATTAGTTTTGCGGGGATACTAAGTTCAGACATCGAGTCATATAAGTAACTCCTTTCGTGCTGTCGAATAAAGCTTTGAAGTCGACAAAAAGATGGTGCGTGTCGATGCTCCCTTCATGGTTCTTTTCCAAGGCTTGGCGTGCTGTGAATATCTGGCCGATGGTGGACTTTCCAGGGCTAAAGCCACACTGATAAGGCCTTGCGCCATCCATCGCATCTGTTTAATGTCATTGATATTGGTTTTTACCCTCACGAGGACATCAACCAGCCGGGCAGAGGCACCTTCCCCATTAAGGGAGCGGATTTTCCAGGCGCATGCCTTCAAATCATAGTCCTCAGATCGTTTGCAGAAGTCGATCAGTATAGGAAGTTCTCATCTGAGGCTTTGTTCGCGTTTTCATTGGGTGGAATTTTTACGTGGTGGGACCCAAACCCAGCGCACAACCAGATATCCTGGGATGCTTCGCCGTCTCACATTAGCTCGCTCTCGAATGGCTGTTCGAAAGCTACCCAGAGGATACTTTGGCAGAGCTGGGAAGTTGTGGGCAGCTTGGACAATGTATGTAGAAGAATCGTCCTGGTCACTCCCAAGTGCATGGCAATTTGTGGCATTCCTCTCTTGTGTGGACTTCTACATGCACTTGTGAACTAGAAAGCTTAATTATACAAACAGACAGTCAGAGGAGCGCGTAAAGATCAAAATAAAGATTTCCAACACTCAAAATTATTATTTTTTATTTAGTAAAAAGTTATTCAAATTAGCTGATTGATATGCGACTCATTTTTATGCCGTCAAAAGTGGCTTTAGAATTGAAAATGGACGATATCTTTTGATGCGCTTTTCAAGAATCTGATCTTCTCCTATTTCTATACCATTTCCTAATCCTATTCCTACTCCTAATTCTATTCCCACTTGTATCCTCATTCCTTATTCGCATATTCCCTATTCAAAATTCAACGCTTTTTTCTTCATACAACAAAACTTTCTTCTTAAATCCGCCTTCAACACTTCCCTTGTCTGTTCAAATTCGATTTCTTCTTATTGGCGGTTATTGTGGTTTTAACTTGTATCAAAATTTTCACACAGAAAACTTTTAATGGAAATATATAATGATGTGGCTTGTTTGTGTATTTGTGTATATTTAACTCTATGGACTTACGTATGTGTATATGTATATGTGCGTATACCTAACAATGTAGTTTGTTTCTCAAATTTAATTAAAGCAGAAAATCTAAGCAAGCAGAGATGCAGAGCTCGCACACATACAAAGACGCATGAATATTTACAAGTAATTTAACAAACACATCTACATCTAATTACTTTCAATGTAAGGTACAATAATAAAAGAAATTCATTTCAATGATTAAATTATGTTGAAGGAAAGATGTGATTTAAATTTAATGTAGCTGAAAGTTTTAACGAGTGAAGGAGTGAAAACAAAATTGGTAGCCTGGTGAGGTGTAAACTAACACGCGCTTCTTGCTTTTCTCGTGGATAAAACCCATTTTCCGTACCGTAGCATGATTAGTCAATCCATTTTAACTCACTTTCTTTCTCTCCTTCTCTCTCCCTTCCTCTTTCTCTCCTCCTCTCCTTCTCTCTCTACCTCTCTGTCTCTCTCTTTCTTTTTCTCTCTACCTCTCTCTCTCCCTCTCGAATAGTTTTACTAAGGTTACCTTATAATAAGTGTGTTAATTGCCCGTCCACATACCTTCCGGGGATGCTCTCTCTTAAGAACTCTTAATTTCTCTCTTTTCAATTCTGGATAGGTAGGAATTTAACCTACTACAAAATCTAGAACGTAGTTATGCCAAGATTACGCGGGTCTCTCGGGATAGCTGGAGCTCTTCATCTGCTCTGGATGGTAGTTGGACTCCGATTACGGCATTCGCAGTTCGGGAGCTTAAAAAGATGGTAAGGGTCTCCCAATGAATCTTCCACACTTTAGTAATTGTCGATTCGTTTTATCCTGAATATCCTCAGCGTAGTTGAAGAGGTGTCGCCCCACATGCCTTGGAGGCGGCTCTGGCTCAAACAGATGTCTACATGGACGAAACCTGCGGTAGCACCCTATCACAGACTGTTTGCTGAGCAGTTTGTTGTACTCCTTTACAGGTAGCATTTGTGACTCGTTGTGTAGGTGTTGTAGAGGGTTGTAGAGGGAACATCAGGAGGCATCCCATCACTGTCTGAATGGCAATGTTTTGGCATGTCTGAAGATTTGTCCACTGCGTGTCACTAGTTACAGGTGACCAGACAAGCGCAGCGTAGTTTAGAACCAGCAGGCCAATCGCTTTATATGTCGACACTTCATTGTCTTTGCCCCAAATACAGCCGGCTAGCCGATTTGAAGACCTTGTTGCATGAAAGGGTTCAGAGCCTAGTGGTATGCTTGCAGAGGTGGTTGCTTTGCATTACCAGAACGGTTTGGAATTAAGCCCGGACAGAGGCTGTCTGCCAGAAATATATAACTATAAGAAATTGCAGCTCCAGATTCTTTTTCTCTTGATTAGCGCAATAACCGCTTACGCAAATTTGGCCGAGTTTAACAAAGTGCGCCAGTCGTTTCTTTCTCGTGCCAAGCGATGCCAGTTGAACACACCAAGTAAAGCTAAGCCCTTCTCCATCTGATCTTTCCAACTTTAGGCACGTTACGTTAACAAAACTCAGAAAAGCGATTGGAACTAATCGGAAGCAGTTTAGAACCAACTGGGTTTTTAGGTGGCGAAAGCAACTCAGTTCCCTTTAGCAGCGTTTTCCAAGAATTTATGCAGCATATTTGATGCTGTTACAACAAGAATAATGAATATAATTGGAAAGAGCGCTAAAGTTAACCAACTTTCATTTATTACGAATTTGTCTTTAACGAGGGGGATCTAAAACGTACCCGTGTCAGAAATGACGACCATTTAAATTTTTTGATTTTTTTTCCCCTTTAAGAAAGTTACACTTCTCCCAATGCTCTGGCTATTTGTGCGACAGCAATTCACACAGTTTCGTGTGTTCTCGCGATGAAACAGGACCATCTTTTTCGCCAAATGCGGTGAATTTTTCGTGGGAGCGGTCACTGTAGTATTGTCCACTGATCGTTCTTCCTTTTTCTAAAAAATCCATAAGGATGACGCCATTCGCATACCAAAAAAATCATCGCCTTGACCTTTCCGGCCGATGCGACTGTCTTCGCCTTCTGTGGAGCAGGTTCACCGTGTGAAATCCATTATTTTTATTGTTGCCTAGTTTCTGGTGCGTAATGATGAAATCAGGTTTCAGCAACGGTGATAACTCGACGCGAAAATCTCTTCAGATTTCATTTAAATTACTTCAAACACTGCTTCGAAGTTACCAGCCGCATCCACATGTTGTCAACCGTGAGCAATCGCGGCACCCATTCGACCGACAAGTTTTTCATCGCCAAGTTATCATGTAAAATATTAATTACTGTTCCGGTAGACGCACCTATGAACTCTGTTACTTCGCGCACTTTCGTTCGTTGAGAGCAGTGAGAATCATGTCGTGGATTTTTTGATTGATTTGCTCAGTACGCAAATCTGCTGGGCGTCCTGGTCGCTCCTCATCAAAAACGGATGTTCGCCCTCATTTAAGTTCCTTGAACCGATATCTACTTGTGGTCATAGATGGCGAAGCGTCCCCATAGAGAACATCCAAATTTGCTTTTATCTCGTTACATTTTTTCCCATCCAAAAACAAAAAGCGAATTACCGAACGATGTTGGTCTTTTTCCATCTTAGCGAAAATCACAAAACACGTCTTGCTCGAAGAGCTGCCAAATCCAAACTAACCTTTCAATAAGTCTGAAATATTGTTTGCTGTCGTTTGATAGATGGCAGCTCACGATGCTAGCACCAACTTCCCTCAGGAAACACGGATACTTATTGAACCGTCCTCGTATAGGTAAAACGAGTTGTTGGTGCTTTCTTAACAAACTCATTACCTAAATTTAACATGAAATTTCCTGATCCTTGCCTCAGTTTTACCATTTCATTTTATTTTACATTACCACTAATGTACAACGCATCGCTTGTAAAAAGTTTGACAACATAAGTTAGGTTAGGTGGTTGGCCCAAGGAGCATTGCTCACTTGCACGAGAATTCTAATTTGTCCACTGTAGTGAAAAAAGTTTAGTAAGTCAAGTAACAAAATTATATTTCCTTCTTATTTTTACACATGCATACATGTAAGTGCATTAAGTGTCAGTCATTTTCTCCTTTAAGCACTTTGCTGTCTCCTCTTCAACTGAGCACATCCGAATACATGCTAAGCAGCTTGCCATTGGGTAGATGTACCAAAGTTAAGTATCATACTTTTCTGTTTTAACCTCAAAAAAGCTATACTAATCACATTAATTTAACTGCATTTTAAAATGTCCACATGCAATTTCCTTAAACTTCATCAATGCCAAGCTTAACCATGTTTTGTTTTTGTTTCTTTTTTTTTTTTTGTTTACTCACTCTTCAACTCTGCTACCTTTGGTTTGCCGTGAATCCTTGGCATTCTTGTGTTGGCCACAATTAGTTGCAACTGTTTGTAGTTTTTGCATTTGCGTGGCTACACAAAGTCAAGAGTCGAGTAATTTCCGAAACGACGTCAATAAATAGTGTAGTGGAGGGCGATACAAACATGTAAATATACATACACACACAGACACACACATTCGCAGCTCTTAGAGTACATAGAAGTTAGTAAAAACAACTTTTTAGCATTTCCCCTACGGTGAGCCAGAGAAGGTATTAAGTACTGAAGAAGAATTGAGAGCTGCGTACGAGGTGAAAGATGAAAGTAAGTTCCATTCATCTGCTTGCTTTACTGAAACTCTAATGAACGAAGGGTTAGTCGGAAAATTTTTTCGCTTGTTATTTGTAAACTTCCTTCGTATACATTTCATCATGGAACGCTACACACTTGAGCAACGATTGCAAATCGTGCAAATTTTTTATGAAAATAATCGTTCTGTTGCTGCTACTTTAAGAGCATTACGGCCATTTTACGGTCCATTTAACAAGCCGTCCCGTTTTGGGGTTATGTGAAGTCATTGGTCTACAGTAACAAGGCGGCGACGATTTGTGAGCTCAGAGCCCATATTGAACGCGAAATTGCTGGAATTTCGGCCGATTTATGCAAAAAAGTGGTCGAAAACTGGGTTCAACGATTGGACTTCGTAAAACGTGCACGCGGTGGTCATGCAAAAGAAATCGAATTTCATACTTAAATGTATATGTTCAAACTCGATAATAAAAAAAAAATAGGTTAAAAAAGTCAAACCGTTTGTGTTTTATTCAAAAAAGTTCAAAAGTTGAAGCGCTCTTACTGAAAAACCCTATACGTAAAAGGTACATAGTTATTTTTTGTGAATAGAGAAACGGCAATGAGGAGCTGAGGAATAGCGAGCGGTTTCTAAACATATGCACATGATTCCGGATATATACACTGATGCAAAGGCGTCTCAAAGATATATCAATGAAATTTTGATGAAGTATGGTAAGGTTCTCAACTGAAATCATATACGGGAACCAGAATAGACATATCGCCTGCCATGTTTTAGGCTGCAAAGGCGTCTCAACGATAGATGAATGAAATTTTGATGAAGTATGAATTTGGGCACCTGAAATCATATTCGCGAAACAGAATAGACAAATCGCGCGCCGTGTTTCAGGCTGAGTTGCTAGGAACCTCCATCGATATGCAGAACTTTTGAGTGAGCACAGATAGCATAAAATTGTTTCTCAAGCCGTTTAATGCAGTCTGTGTCAGAAACAAGGAACCGCGATTATTCATGAAGTATCAAAGACATATATTTAAAATTTTTTACATGAAAGTATGTACAAAACTACTTGAGTCGCAGTTATTCAATAAGTCGAGTAGTCTCCATCGTTGTCGAGTATCTGCTATCTGACATGTTCTTCATGCTTTGAACTAGCTTTTCTGCGTAGCTCGTCGAGTTGCTTTAAATAATGGACTATCTTTTCGACAAGATGCGTTTTCATAGTTTCCCACCCATTTTCAATGGGGTTGGCGTTTGGAGACTGGGAAGGCCAGTCCAATACTATGACGTCATTCTCTTGTTTTGTTGTTTCTAAATGGGATTATCTGAGAGCAGTGGTTTTGATGATGTGGGACGGTAGGATATGTTCGCCTCCTTCAGTCGACGTTCGATGATGTTGATACTCACACCTATTCCCTTTTAAGCAAGAATTGTGCGTACTTCGCGTAGTCACAAAAAAGGGTCCCGCTTAAAAAGTTGGACGATCACTTTATCCTGCTTTTTTGTCGTCTCTCGCTTAAAGCCGCGAAAGCGCTTCGGACAAGTGATCAACAATTTTGTACACCTTAAACCGCTGATTCTACATCACAACAAACTTTTTTGATTTTTTAATTACTTTTGCAGCCGCAGCGTAAGATAATTTCGGCCCTTTCGAATGGGTGCATGAAAATTCCGCCTCAAAATGATTCGCGTATTTCTCACTTACGGGAAAGTTTCGAGTTAGCCAGTTAGCACTGGCGTCGTAGCCCTTGAGTGTGACTATTACGCAGCAAAAAGCAGAGCGAAATATATTTTGAAGTAAAAAGAAAAAAAACGGTTAGTTTCTTCTGACACAGACTGTAAATTAAAATAAACTTTTCGGAACAAGATCAAAGAACTTCAGCTACTTCGAAGAGTGTTTAAGGTATATTTTATATAGCAGATGTTGTCCTCTGGCTTTCTCAAGCTTTAAGAAGGAAGTAAAATGAGGTTGGTCAAGCAATGAAGAAAGACTAGATAAAATACCGCCTTATCATCATCATAGCCATTACAGCACGGGGTGAGTCAGTGCGTCCTTTACAATCGCGCTCCATACGACTCGGCTCACTGCCGCGCCTCTGCTTGCACTTTTAAGGCGCAAATCTGCATCAATATCGTCTGTCAATCTTCTTAGCGGTCGTCCACGCTTTTTACTGCTTGTAGAGTTGAAGGCATTTTCGTCATTCTGCTCTCATTCTGAGTAGGTGTCCAAATCATCTCAGCCACTGAGCTTTAGCAAAGCGCACAATGTTTTGATCTGATATCAGCCGTTCGATCTCATTATTGTGTAGGATTCTGTAAGATCCATCAGCTTCCTGCTTAGGAGCTAACTCTCAAAGCGGAGAAGGTAGTTCTGGTAGCCATGCTTCGCAGTCAGATCTTGCTACTGGTCTTATTAGAGTTCTGTAGATTTGTAACTTACACGGACTCGAAAGTAATTTATTTTTGAGAAGTTTCAGGTGAAGAAAATAACGTCTTTTAGCTGCTTGTAGTCTATCCTTCACGGCAATTAGGGGGTCGGTAGTGCTGTTAAGGCTTACACCCAGGTACTTAAAACTCTCCACGTTGTGAGAAATATATGGACTGACCTCTATTAAAGTACCGCTTAGCAACACCCAAAGAGACTCGGCATTTTGGGACACGCATCACTATTAGTATTTATAGCTCGGAAGTATCGTTTAGTGTTAGTTTACATACCTCGAGTCCAACCACAATCCATTGCGCACATTGCAATGGTCTAAACTCCGGCCCTTTAAACCCACTCACCTAACACTTCGTGCCCTTTGGGCCAGTCACATCGAAGCAGCCAACCGATGACATAGACAACCACCAACGATGATTTCACTGTGCTTGACAGTGAAGCAAAAATAGTCGCAGAGCACTTTGAAGTAAAAAAGAATTCATTTCCTCGGCTAGTAAAGCATACTCCATTGCTATGGTGAGAAAAGGGCTCTTAACGAACCTTCTACTGAAGAGTTAACCCTAAATATTGGTACCTAGCATTCCTAGCACTGAAAAAAAAAACGTACACAAAGCGTTGTCAGAACGTTGAATTTTTGTATGCATCTTCTTGTTTGACGCGATTAAATCTTAAGTTAGTCACCAATCATTTCTTTCTCATGCTAACCTCGCAAGTTGGACATACCAAGTGAAGCCAAGTCCTTCGCTACCCGAACTTTCCAACGTAGCGAAGATCTTTCTCTTCCACTGCTACCACTAGCTGGTACCGCATCGAATACGTTCAGAGCCGAAGCGTTTATATCCATTGGGACGACATGACCCAGCCAAGGGAGTCGCTGGATCTTTATCGGCTGCACTATATCTATGTCGTCGTAAATCTCATACAGCTCATTGCTCTATCGCCTGCGATACTCGTTGACCCCAACGTGCGAAGGTCCAAGAATCTTCCGCAGAATCTTTCTCTTGGACAGTCCAAGAAACGCCGCATCGGCTATTGCCTTCAGCAGATCTGAAATAAAAAACGCAGCTGAAAAAAGTTAAAATTTTTTATTCATTTTCTAAGCCTTACAAATATTTGAAAATGACTGCCACGATGCTTAGAATTTTGCTTTTCTTGCTTTAGCTGAGGCAAAAGCTCTTATAATATCATCGAAGTCGAGTTTCCTTGCTAACTCAGATTCCAAATAAAAAGTTGCCAATCCTGTTACTCGACTCTGAGTTGAACAAGAACGATGGTAGTCTTTGATCCTTGATAAAGCGCGGAACTCTGGTAGAAGTATTATTTACTATATTTTTTCAAGCAGGAAATTTCTTGGAATTTCCCTCTAGTCCGCGCCCCTCTGAAAACTCCGGGCCCGGGGGAAAAAGTACCCGACCCCCCTCCCCCTCTCGTCGCGCCTGGCGTCGACTGTTTGTTTGATAACCGGAGGTACTTCGTTTTATCCTCATTCACCATCAGATCCATTCGCTTTACTTCTTTATCCAGCTTGGAGAAAGGCAGAACTAATAGCGCGGTTGTTAAGGTCGATGATGTCAATATTAACGGCATACGCGAACAATTGTACGTTCTTATAAAAAATTGTGCCTGAGCGATTAAGTTCTGCGGCTCGCCCAATCATTTCCAGCAGCAGTTTAAAGAAGTCACATGACGGCGGGCCACTCTGTCTGAAACCTCGTTTGGTATCAAGCGGCTCGGATAGGTACTTCCCGATTCTGAAGGCGCTGCCTACATGGATCAACTTATAAGAGGAAAAAATATTGAACGGTCCGACAATCAGATGGCTGGCACATACCAATAATTGGCTTTAAACGAAAGCAAGAGGCAGACGTCGGCCGCCTTGGCCGAATGTGTTGGTGCGTGACTACCATTCGGAATTCAGAGAGTGAACGTCGGTTCGAATCTCGGTGAAAGATCAAAAAATTAAGAAAAAATAAAGTTTTTTCTAATAGCGGTCGCCCCTCGGCAGGCAATGGCAAACCTCTGAGTGTATTTCTGCCATGAAAAAGCTCCTCATAAAAAATATCTGCCATTCGGAGTCGACTTAAAACTGTAGGTCCCTCCATTTGTGGAACAACATCAAGACACACACCACAAATAGGAGGAGGAGCTCGGCCAAACACCCAAAAAGGGTGTACGCGCCAATTATATATATATATATATATAAGAGGCAGACCAAAACCAGGATGGATTGGCGAACTAGATTGTGGACATGACTAAACTCAAGGTCAACAACTGGAAGGAATCAGCAAAGAATCGAGTCATCATTTTATGAGGCGCGCCAGCTCACACAGAACGTCAACGCAAAATCTTTACATTTACTCACTTTAGTATGCCATCCTTTTCCCATCTGGGAAACTCACTATGCTCGCATATTCATAACTTGTTTCTCATTCTCATCTAGTAATGGCTTTAGAAATTCCTAACCTACCTGCTGTAATCGCATTAAATACACCAACTAGAACAATAAAAACATGCTCGCTCATAGTCTTGTCAAATGTTTTCTATTACTAAAGACTAAGTTGGCGCAATCATCTATTTGGTACTCGCACGCAAAAGTTATCCTTTGCCAAAAACACTACAACACAACAAAAAACAAAAACGAACAACAATACACTGATACCAACAACTGCGAATAGCTAACAGAATTAACAACAACAGCGCTGACATCTTCACACATAATTGCATTAGTTGTACGAACAAGTTGTTGACATATTTAAAAGGCAGCCGCATTTGAATCCTTTGCTGCTTTGCTTTGCAAAAAAAAGATCTCTCCACTTTGTTACTTCGCCTTTTGCCAAAGTAATGCTGACACACACTCTAATGGCATACCGAAATGCGCTTGTGGACATCGAGGTCTGCAAATAAACGGAGAAGAATGAATGTTTTGTTGCAGACGTCACTAACAACCTCTCTAACAGGATTAAGACCATTATTCGCAGAAAAGAAAGTAAAAGTTGGTTCGATATACGTTAGCCGAAGTTGCGGTAAAAAGTACTTTAGTTGAATGTATTCTAAAACCGTTAAAGCTCTCTTTACCAGCATCATTTCTGTAAAGAGAATTTTATTTCAATCACTTATAAATATGCGCAGATTTATGTTTATAATAGCCGGATACATCAATGCGAAAAATAGCAACTGAGGGTCGCGCTTGACTACGACAAAAGGACGTGAACTTTATTAAACAGCACAAGAAACGGGCTGTGAGTTTCTTTCGACAGTTAAACCAACTTACTTAAATGTCAACAAACCAAAGGCAACTTCATTATCCCCCCTTTATAAAACCCCCGCTCCTTATTTGCAAAAAACTCAGACAACCAGTTTTCGCAAGCCTCTTTTGAGGCCAACTTGGTATCACCAAGGGGGTTTTGCATGGACCGGAAGAGATGATAGTCACTTGGTGCCAGGTCCGGACTATATGGTAGGTGCGATAGGACATCCCATCTGAGCTCCCGTAGCTTCTGGCGGGTCATCAAAGATGTGTGAGGACGAGCGTTGTCCTGTTGGAACACAACACCATTCCTATTGACCAATTCTGGCCGCTTCTGCTCAATCGCCTGTTTCAAACAGTCAAGTAGCTCATAGTAGAGGACTGAATTAAGGGTCTGGCCATAGTTGAGCAGCTCATAGTGGATAATTCCCTTCCAATCCCACCAACCACACAGCAAAACCTTCCTGGCGGTCAATCCGGGCTTGGCGATGGTTTGGGCCGGCTCGCCGCTTCTCGACCACGATTTTTTTCGGTTGGCGTTGTCGTACATGATCCACTTTTCATCGCCACTCACCATCCGCTTCAAAAATGGGTCAAGTTCGTTCCGTTTTAGCACAGAATCGCAAGCGTTGATTCGGTCCAAGAGATTTTTTTGCGTCAACACGTGTGGCACCCAAACATCTAGCTTTTTTTGGAATCCAATCTTCTGCAAATGGTTCCAAACAGTTTTGTGTTCTACACCTAGTTCCTGATTAATCGAGCAATGCTCACATGCCGGTCGCTTTGGATAATTTCAACGATTTTATCAGTCTCTACGACGATTGGCCTACCAGTACGGGGTGCATCTTCGACATCTACTACACCAGAACGAAATCGATCGAACCAACGCTGTGCTGTGCGAATCGTTACAGTATCAGGCCCATAAACTTCACAAATTTTTGTCGCCGCCTTCGTTGCATTTTTACCTCTCAGGTAGTAAAAACGTAAAATATAACGAATTTCTTGCTTGGTGGACTCCATCTTTGACGCGCTATAACTTAAGACTGAAACATACGATCACAACACTGTCAAAGAGACACTTGTAGTACAGATTGTCGTCCTCAAATCGCCGTTTAGTGTGACCCGATGCAATAAGTACAACGCAAGATATGTTTAAATGTCGCGCTCAATTGATAAAATACGACATTACTTTTTCCCCAACCCAATATATCCAACACTTTTTAATCGAACGAAAATCAATGCGATGACTTATATTCTTCCTTAAATCAAGAATCCACTCTTATCTCATTCATAACTATAAGCGAACTGAAAAGAGAAATCAAGCAACTAAAAGGCACCTGGAGTGGTTGCCGAGATGATTATGATGCCAGATCAGGAAAGAATCCACATATAGTTTCTTCATGCTGGCCAATCTCCTTATTGTCACAAATTTCAAAACCACTGGAAAAGCTCATTCCAAATCGCTTAAAACCAATCACTGAATCTTGTATTATAATTTGATACATTCGCACCAGTTTGGATTTCATTGCATGCACTCCAGCAAAGACTATCGTGCACAGAATCACAGATCAAAGAGAATAATCGTTCGAAGAGAAAGCCATATGCCTAGCAGTATTCCTGTATGTCGCGCAAGTATACGAAAAAGTTTGGGATGAAGGCCTTATCAACGAATTGAACTCATGCCTTCCACTTCAACATAGTGCGTTTATGAAATCTTATGTAACTGAAGCCATTTTCGCGTAAAACACGACAATGAGTATTCCAAACAAGAGAAAATAAATCCTGGCGTGTCGTAAGGGAGGATATTTGTACCCCTTCTTTGCCACCTGTACACGAAAGATATACCATTACCCCCAAGCACTATGATTGTCACTTTTGCTGACGACACAGCAAGCTAAGTTGGAAGGTGCATATGGAAATATAACGAAACGAACTTAATTTGAAAATAATAAAAATTAACTGGCTCATTGGACGACATTTATCCACTCAGAGGCGACGTAAAACTGTAGGTCCCCCCATTTATAGAGTATCAGAAGAATAAGTGGCTTATTGGAGTACTGAGTCGGCCAAACAAACCCGCCAAGTAACCAAATGTATATGAAAAGTCTCGCTAAAAAGACGCGCTTAGCTGTATTTTTTTTTT
>JAYXIM010035891.1:0-71168 GCA_037575425.1 Anastrepha fraterculus | reverse complement strand
TCTGGTGAAGACGTTTTAATACCGCGAATACCAATGATACCATCGGATATGCCGTTGGAATTCAAATGTCTTCAATTGCCTGTTCGCCTTGCATTCGCGATTACTATTAATAAGTCACAAGGCCAAACTTTATCAATTTGTGGTATTGATTTAGAATACCCATGTTTTTCTTATGGCCAACTTTATGTTTCATGCTCAAGAGTTGGTAAGCCATCGGTATTGTTCATTTATTCAATAACGCATGGAAAAACGAAGAATATTGTATACCAAAGAGCATTACAATAAAAAAAGTAATAAAGTAAATCACATCAAACGTTTTTTAATTGCTACTACTATTCAAAACTTCTTTCATTATTTTTCATGCGCGAGAATTTTTATAAAAAACACACAGTATTTTTCGGCTTAATTTAATTAATTAATCTAGATTTTTTTAAAGACGACCAGCGGAACGGGCGGGTTTTCGCTAGTAATTTTATAAAAATAAATGTAATTTGTGTGCGCGCCACTTGAAATTTGCACTTTGTAATGGACTACGAAATTGCATACACGAAAATGATCCAAAAATCCTGATTTAAAAGTTTGGATATTTAATGAAAACTCACCTAATTTTGATGAATTTTGTACAAAGTTTGGAATTTTACACGTTAAATGATGTAATGAGTGTTGTAAAATAAATTACAGCTTTTTAAAAAAAAATAATGGAAATTAAAAAATAAATAAATAAATAGTCAAAACTTGTCAAGATGTGTTGCACATTTTCTGTCGCTCGCATTGTAATATAAATATATTTTATATACATTAAGGATGGTTAAATTTCAAAGGCCGATATGAAAAGTGAACCACATATAAAGGTCAAGCTTTTTTCTGCATTTCATTTGACATTTTTCAATTTCAGATTAACCATGGAAAGACACACAATCGAGCAACGCGTTAAAGTTATTCAGGCTTGTTATGAAAACGGGCGTTCAAATCGAAATGCATATCGAAGAAAATCATCTTCAGTGGTGAGGCACATTTTCACCTCAGTGGATTTGTGAATAAGCAGAATTGTCGCATTTGGGTGAATGATAATCCAAGAGTGATTGCCGAAAAACCAATGCACCCACCAAGAGTGACTGTTTGGTGCGGTTTATAGGCCGGCGGCATCATTGGGCCGTTTTTTTCCAAAATGAGGCCGGTCAGGCAGTTACTGTGAATAGTGTTCGCTATCGTGAGATGATAATGAATTTTTTATGACCCGAATTGGAAGATATGGATGTACACGATATGTGGTTTCAACAGGACGGTGCCACTGGCCACACAGCTAACGAAACAATGGCTCTTTTGCGCAAAAAATTTGATGGCCGAATAATCCCACGGCGCGGCGATGTCAATTGGCCGCCAAGATCATGTGATTTGTCACCGTTGGACTTCTTTCTTTGGAGTTATTTGAAAAAAAAGTGTACGCCGATAAGCCAGCAACAATTCAAGAGCTAAAGGATGAGATAATTCGGCACATTAACGGCATAGAACCTCAATTATGCCTCAGCGTCATCGAAAATTTGGACCATCGGATGGAGGTGTGCCGCCGAGGCCGCGGCGGTCATTTGGTCGATATTTGGTTCTATGCGTGATTGAGCTATACCAGTATTATCATAATGAAGAGAAATGATAATAATTTCCAAAAAAAATTGTATTTTATTCAAAATCAACACCGGCCCTTAAAACTTAACCACCCTTTATATATATTTGAATGCACACATATAGAGGCTATCAATTCAGCAGCATTCATTCCCCTAAAATTCGTGAGAAGTGTTTTACGCTGTTACAACAACAACCTTCGTTTGCAAGTCATGTTTTAATGTATCACAGATGCAATTTTTTAAGCTAAGAAACCAATTTGTCAATATCATAATTCGGTGGAAAGGACGCTTGCAAAAGCATGAACAGTACTCGTTTCCGGTTCAAAAACTCCCAATTATTTTTATATTTCATGATTTCTCATATTTTCTAAATATAATATAAATATTTGCAAAACAAAAGTAAATCAAACTATTCAAACTCAACCTTTTTACTTTGCAATCGGAATTATTTCACATGCATGTATGTACATATGTATGCACTAATATGGACCCGCCACAAGCTACACACACACATGCATGCACAGTTCAGATACATTCAAATGCATATCTATTTTTTAGTTTTCATCTGAAGAAGCATTTTCCAAGCGAATGCACCACAAAATGGTTTCCGCGAATGAACTTCTACTAACAACTTTTTCATCAGTTAAATAGACAAATATAATAGATGCAACAGGACTTTCACCCTCACCAACACAACCCCGCAGCTCGTATCTACGCTTATGTGAACACGCTTTTGAAATGCAATTGCGCATGCGAATCGAGACTATGCAAACAGAAGCCTTGTAAGCTTTGCGGCAATGAAGTTAACTTTATTATGTATATGCATGTGTATGTAGTTGTATTTTTGCATATTCGCGCGCTTGTTAACTTCCAACTTGGCGGAAGCATTGCGAGAATATCATGTCCGTGGTTGCCTCATTTGTGTGTTCACCTATTTAGTGGAGTGGCAGACATTGATGAAGCAGCTTGCGAACGTGCGAGTGGAAAGCAGAGCTGAAAGCATAACTGTGTAACATGCAGAAAACTATGTATCTGCATCATTGAAGCACCGGTTGCATCGAGACTAGCAATGATAACGGAGCCAACAGAGTATGACGACGAAAAACTTTATGCTGCAGCAACAAGGAGAACGCAGAAAAAATGCTTAGCAACAGCAAGCATCTTTCTAAGACTCTGCCATGCTTGAACGCTTCAATGTCGTCGGTCGTCGGTCGACTGTCGGCAGCCGCCAGCGCCCTATATTGCTCAAGATCTGCTTGAAGTGTTATAGCGTATATCCTGTGGCAAGTGCCAAAGGCTGCGAGCTGCGCGCTGCCAACTAACTATTTGGCTACCACTTGTTTGAAGTTTATGGCCCTTGCGTAAATGCTAGCATTGTGTGGATGTGTGTACACGTATAGAAGAGTGTACGGGGGGCGGCTGATATGTTCACGGGCTCGTCTAATGAGAGAAATGTGTGGTTTTATATTATTTATTTTTCAAAGCTATCCGGTTTAGGCTACTAAAAAATATTCATTTAATTTCTCTTCAAAAAGGGTTTTTATGGCAACCTTCATTTCACTGTTGCACCGCAAGATATCCATGTTCGGACCCAGGGTGGATGGCAATTAGTAAGTAAATTAGCATATTAATCCCCTTTTTATTAAACCTCTTGAGGTGAGCAATCAATTAGAAAAATTGTCTCGCTATCCCATAACCTTCGGCTGACTTTTCACTTTTTTCTTTATTCGGTGGCATCGATTCCTTCCTGGACTCTGAATTATACTGAAAAAGCCAAGTTTCATTAGTGAGAAAAATTAGCACGAGTATTATTCTGAGTCCACTTTGACACAACTCCAACAATTCTGTAAAAGAACACTCCAAAGAATTCCGGTCGCGATGAGGTGAATATTCGCGATACAAAAACACCCTTTTTTATTATTTTTATTTCTTTAGGTGGATGTGTGCCCAATGTAAGTAAAATCTCACAAATTCATTCTGGGTTAGTCTATAAATCTTCCACTATTCAATACAAACTAATTTTTCCATAGACCAGCATTCATTTTTTGAAGTTTTGGTAATTTTCTTCGGTCACTACCACCACTGGATGATCTGGGCGATGGTTGTCTGCCCAGGTATATCTTTTTGAAACAATTTGTTTGACACTTACACTCTTTATTGGGTATTTGGACGAGCTCCCTCTCCTAAGAGGACATGTGAAATGTTTTCCTCGCAAAAAACGATGATCCCGTTGACTACCTGCAGACTGCTCCTGGAGAGGGCTTTGCGCAAACTCAGCGAGCGCTGGGCAAGTAGACAACCTTGTATCGTCACGAAATTTTTTCACCATGTGTGGATCGGAGGTGCTCGAAGGATCTTTTGAGGTTAACAATTTCTCAGTCCCGAAGTTCGTGCGTGCGCTTACAGGACATTGTCCGCGAGGTATGCATTACAGCATGAGACTCTGCATTACTTCGAGTTCTTTTTGCATCAGCTGTAAGAAGGATGAGGTGGAATCATCTCCGCACTGGGGGCTAGGATTTAAATACCTTGGCTCTTATTTATTTGTTTATTACAAAGAGTCCTCGTGTCTTGGACAACAAGTTAGTGTTGTCGTCCGCTAATTTGAAGTGAGGAAGGACTTTGTTTATCTAGGTACCAGTGTTAATAGACAGAACTACGTCAGCCGCTTAGATATTAAACGCAGGATTTCTCTTGCCAACAGATATGACTTCGGGTCTAGGCAATTGAACAGTAGAGCTCTCTCTCAAAAAACAAAAGCAACGCTGTACAAAGCCTAACTATCCCCGTTATTGTCTATGGCACTGGGAGCGTTCGATAGAATAATTCATACATAGTGAAGCGTATTCAAATACAGCGGTTGCGTTGGTTTAGCCAAGACTCGAGGATGAACTAAGGTGCAGTCCTTTGAGAGGGAACCCACTCTTGGACAACGAGGAATAGGAAGACTTAATCTATGGTAGGGGGATCAAGTGAGGCATAACCTGGCAGCACTCGATGCCACCAATTGGCGCCAACAAGCAGCGACCCGAGCCAGATGTGATAAGTAAGTGATATTAATATACCCTTTATTAGCGAAGAATTCAAGCACAGGGCTTTGCTCCATTAGAAATATTTCCACATCTCGTTGAAGTGGTCTTATTGGTTGTTCTGGGGATACAAGAAAGGGGATACCAAACAGTCAGACAAGTAATGCTACCAGCATCGAATTCATATGCCATCTCTATGCACTTAAGTTCCTAGCATTATCAGTCGCTCCTCGTATGTACAAGTATTTATGTATGTATGCATGGATGCATGTGTGTATCGATATTGGTGTGCCATATCAATTTAAGTGCACTCAAAAGGAAATTTGTTGCGCTGTCCGGTTCAAAGAGACATCAGAAATGCTACTTACTTACAAGCACACAAAGACCACCAACACATTTTTTTATTTGTGGCAGTTAACTCTATTGCTTGTGTCTATGTGGGTTGGACAGTTTTCGCCTCGTTCTTGTCAGCACAATTCCCCACATAAATTTACTTCCTTTGCGCGACAAGTGATTTTTTATTATTTTTTACTTTGTTAGTTCGATGTTCCACGCGTACGAGTGTAACGGCAAGTTTAAGAATGTTAAAATTTGTTTTTGTTGCATTCCGCTTGTGTGAGAACTGATTGACTTCGAAATTCGTCAACTCATGCTTGTAAGTGAGGCGCATTTTAAAGTTTGGAAATTATTTATTTATATAAAAAGTAAATTGCACTGCCGGAATGTGCGCCAATTAAGGGATTTATGAATTTTTGAGTTTGAGAAATTGTAAGAGCATTCGCACTCTGTGGATTTTGTACCTCGCACGAAAACGTATGGAGGGACGCACTTGTACGTAGTTGTTTAAAAATATGAAGTAATCTATACTGGGCGGCCGCCGTAGCCGAATGGGTTGGTGCGAGATTACCACTCGGAATTCACAGAGAGAACGTTGGTTCGAATCTCGGTAAAAAACCAAAAAAAAAAATTATATATATATATTAAAAATTATATATTATATATATATATATATATATAATCTATACTTGAACAATGCAAAGACTTAGACAATTAGAAAAAGCTTCTCTAAAATTACAAGCAGTTAAAAGTTTAAATTTATTTCGTGCATTTGCGGTTCAACTCATAACCCCTCCTTAGGATCACTAAAAATGCGCACGGACATTCTCACAGGTCAGCGCAAATTGCATTGTCATCTGTATAGTATTAGGATATGGCCCACTAACTCTTGTCGTTTCTGCGACCAGTCTCCAGAGACTCCAGTACACCTACTTTTCGAATGTGACGTTATAGCGCGAAGATGGTTGAGACAACTTGGCCACATGCCGCCTCAAGAAAGGCACATACGCTCAGCCCAACCCAGGTTAGGTTAGGTATATCTGGCTCTCATATATACCACAAGAGACCGAGTGTTTCAAGTTCGGAGTCAAGTTAAACACAGTTCGTGACACATGTCTTGGCGAGTTTTAATAAACTAACTGTTTACTTTTTTCTGCACAAATCTGAAGAAAAATGTACCGATCCCAAGCACTTGTAACGAGTTCTGCTTAGAGCAGGGCAGCGGCACGGGAGATTTTCCAACATACCCGTTTATTTTTCGCATAAGTTATACGCGTTGTTCTGGACCAATCCCTTTTAGCTGCGTGATATGGAGAAGGACAATGTCCCGTCAGTACTCCAATCAGCATTCTACATTCCTTCCTTGGGCGGGGTGGAGTGAAGTTGGTTGTTTCCATATTGCAATTTCGTAGCATTATTTTGGAGATCTAGAGTGAGGTCGAGGCTTTGCATTTAGGCCGACCTACCAGTGCTCGTTCCGCGTCTAGTTCCGTCTAAAAACTGAGAGTGAGGGATATATGCTCGACCTACTTATTCTAGGCAAGCGTATACCTGCCTTGGCAAGCTCGCCAACTCTCAAACTTCACTCTATTCCCTACTGCCCTGATACCCGGTAAATTGTGACCTGCCTATTCTCACAGATGATAGGTCCATTTTGGGTCTACAGTGTTGCAAGCCCTCCGGGTTAGTCATTACAGCTCAACCCAACTCTAAAAGGCAACTCAGTTTAAATGAGGTACTGTGATGGGTAGAGGGCACAGAAAACCATGATGTCGTAGTGCAAAAAAATCAACGATATTGCCTGGACCATGCAAGTTGTGCGAGCAACTAGGTTCCAATAGAAAAACTCTTTCTTCGGCGGACTTTGCAGTAGGCGAATAACACAATAAAGAGCGCATGCGAATACAATGAGGAACCAAATACTGAATGACCTATATGTAGTAGTAATAAGTGGCACATCTTCGGAATGGGGTAAAGCTACTGGTGTTGTTTTTTTTATCTCGGCTCAAACCGCCAAATACTTGTAAAGTCACATGGGGAAAAAAACTGTTGGACTTTCTGCTTTTCTTGTTATGTGTTTTCCACTGGATTGTGTTTCAAGTTTCGAGGGATGTGCATACGTGCGTACGTGTAAGTATATACGTGCATGCATACGCATACGTTTGCATGACTGATATTTACTTATAAAATCTCATTTATTTGCACATGTGCTCACTTTTTCTCACTCCGCCCTTCTCTATTGACTTATCTTACTGGCCATGCATCTCTGAAATCTAATGCAGTGAAAGTCTTCCATCCATCCAAGTTCGATATTAAATTAAATTTACTAAATTCTTTGGGTCGCATTTTTTCAGAAACTTTTCAAACTTTGACATTCCAAAAGTTTTCCTCTGTTCTCGCTGCCGTTTTACAGTCAAGGCATGACGGCTTTGAAATGAGATAAACAAATAAACGTGGTGAAGGCAGCAACCATAAAAATCTTGAAAGACTTCACACATTTTGTGGAAACGGAAGTCTGTTCCGAAAGAGTTTGCGAAGAAATTCAACAAATGAAAAAGGGGTTGAGTGATGGAATTTTTTTTCTTTTTGGCATTTATTTAATTTCGTTTTATTTAAATGGATATTTACTTAAATTAATTGGTCCATTTTTGTATAAAAAAACTTCAGCTTGCTAAAAAAAGATTTTAATTATTTTAGAGGAGCCCAACACCAGTTTTGGATGCGCGTGCGTTGCTGTGCTGGAACAAGACTTTTACTTGTCCTTTGTGCTTCCACTTGTCTCCATTATTTTACATATTTATTTGTGTAGTTTCGGCTTTTCGAAAATGTCGAATCATTATAATTCCACCGACGTACGAAAAATATACGCCAAAATCGTTGCCACAGAGCTTGAAGCTTTGAACTTTTTGAGAGGTTGCAACAAAGATTTCTTTTACGCTTCACGGACTGTTCCCAAATTTCGCCCATGGTTATAAATCGAGTAAAAAGAACCTGCGGAACACCTTTAAGTGTTGCTCGATACCTTGGCTGAAGACTTGTGCTTTCATGATCTTATGTTCTTCGTTTAACATTCTCGGTACCCACCGCGTGGAAACTTTTGTGTATGCTAATTATCGGAAATAGTCCGGGAGCCAGGGGTCATTTTGAACTCATAAATGTCAACAATACATGAAAAAAATTTCAGCCAGTATAAAATGAGTTGGTAGACAATTTTTTTCGACACGTTTCGTACCCTCCCTAATCACACCCACCGCGGGTCCGCCAGCTGACGTTCACTTTCGTTATTCATGAAAGCTAAATCACAAGTATAGTCAAGAATTAAACGGTATAAAAACGCAATCCAAAATCGAACCGAACTATAAGGATACTCCGAAAAATGTGCGATGACCTCTTGCCGATCAAATAGAACACTCTTTTAAATTTGCTTATGCCCAGAGCGGCATTCGCCTTTAGTTGAGATTAAAGACCTTAAATAAACTTACGTAGACTTCATCCCCGTTTATAGCGACTCAGCGCATTACTTGCCGATCGATAGGTTTGGTGGTTAATTTGAAAGAGACTTTTGTTTTTCTTTTGCGTACCAAATTTTCAGCCTCGGAAATAATTAGATTTTAGGCATTTTCTTTATCAAAAGAAATCCAGTTTTTGCACACAGAGCCTGTGAGCCCTAGGCTCCGAGTTATAGTTTTCGTAGAAGAAGGAGCCATAAATAAATTGCTATACTCGAAAAAGTAATTTATTCAAAAACGTAAAAAAAAGTAATTTGTAAAGTAAAAAAAGTTTTTGAAAGTCTTGAATTTTTTCATGAAAAATATTCTTCGAAAAGGGAAGTTTAAAAAAATAATAAAAGCTAGAAAGGTTTTAGAATTACAAATTTTTAGACAGAATTTTTAAGTAATTTTATAATGTATTTTTTTTAATCTTAATTTTTTTCTAGAAAAATATTCTTAAAAAAAGTTTTACAATCATAATAAAAATAGCTAAACCAATTTTAGAACTTAAAAGGACTATAGTACTCCAGTTTGTAAGTAATCGTGTTAGGCATTTTTTTAGTTTCAATACTTGTCTTGAATAATATTCTTTAAAAGAACAAACCAAACCGTTTTAAAAAATAATAATTAAATTAAGCTAGACAAATTTTAGAATTTAAAATTCATAGGCTAAATTTTTAGTTAAATCTTGTAAAGAATTTCTTTTATAACTTAAATTTTGTCTTGAAAATATTCTTAAATACAAGTTAAAAAAGAAATATAATAATAATAGGTTGTCAAATTTTCGAATTAAATATTTCTGGACTCAATTTATAAGTGATTTGGTTGAAGCATTTTTCTTAAGCCTTAAATTTTTTCTTGATAAACAGTTCTTAAACAAATTTATTTAAAAAATATTTCTTTAAAATTTTCGATCTTCACGGTTCCAGGCAAATTTGGAAAAAAAATTCATAAAATGTTAATATATTCCTTTAAGAATATGCAAAAACATTTTTAGAATGTGTATTTAAGTATTTCGCGTTCGAGCGCTGGGAGAGGTATAGTTACGTAGCCGACTTTAGGCGCGTTTTTCTCAAAACTATGTTTTTCGAATTGCCGTACACGAAAACTCGAAAAGTTATTGACCGATCTTCCTGAAATTTTGCACACATATTTTTTATAATATTACTTTCTATGTATTTCAAACTTTCGAAAATTTTTCGAAAAAAAAATTTTTTCGAAGCAAAAATTGTAGAACAGTTTGCTCCAAAATTCATTTTGTTTCTGAAGTATTTTATTCCGCGATTTTTTTCCATTTATTGTTAATTCATATAGAAATTATGACATTAATAAACAAACAAATTTTTGGTTTTTTGTATTCTCATCACTGACGCCGATGCTACAATGCCCGCCGGTTGAGAAGCCCCGCTGCGACGTTCCTGGAAGAATTGAGTGTACATCCGCCATTTTAAATGATTAAAATAAAAAAAAAAAACATATTTATATTATTTTAATGTACGTATATACCTATAAGCCGTATACAAATTTTGGAAAAAATATATTAACTTCTTAATTTTAAATAATTTTAATGAAAATCAGGGAAAATATGGCCATTTACAGGTATTTGTCCCCTTAAACCATTTTTTTTAACTATTATAATGCATTTGTTTTACGTCTTAGCTTCTTAATTGAAAAACTTTCTTCACAGAAAAAAAATTATATTAAAAACAATTATAATAATGACTATACAAATTTTTGATTTTCAAAGTTTTAGTCTAATCAACAAAAAAAAATGTAAATAAGCTATAAAAATGTTAGAGTTTAAAATTTCTCGACTAAATTTTAAACAACAGCGAAGACGCGCGCTTGAAGGGAATGATTGGTGTGCAATATTTCAATAAATGTAATTATTTTGTGTAACAAATTAAAGTGGTTGTTTTAGCGCTGTCTGTTCGGATACGACATTTCACTTCATTGCGCAATAAATGTTAGCAATCACGAATATTATCGCGTTTCCCATAATTAACCCTGCACCCATTAACTACGGCAATTTTCACACGCTTATCAATTTGATTAGCGATTGCCGCTCAATTAGCTCATTAGTCGCAATTTTCCAAAGTTCAGCAATGGAATAAAAATAGAAATTCTAGAAAATGTCTCCTGAGGACATACACACAGTTTTATGTAATTAGATAAATACTACAGTTGCACAGTTACTGAATAACCAGACGAGCATTTGTGCACAACTAAATTAGCCTGTCAGCAGCAATCAATAATCAACAGAAAATTCAATTCTAAAACGAGCACTTCAACGTGTTGGTAGCGCAATAACGGAAAAGCGAGCGATGCAGGAGCAATAGAAAAGTGATAGAAAAGCGATAGAGCAGCAAATAGAATGGAATGCATGGAATTGCATGGGGCTAGCGCATGGGATGTAAGCGGATGAGTGGAAATCGATCAAAATGTCTACGGAGTGTAATTAAGAGCGCACTTCCGTTGCAGCAGGTTGGTGGCGCGTTAGCAGCGCAGCAACAACAACTAACTGTGGCAGTGGCTGGAATTGCTATGATTGTATTGCCACACCGCAGCAGCAGTTGCAACATCAAATGTCAAGCGAAAATTGCGCTGTCACACAGATAGAAATGCGCCGATAAAGGCGGCAAAAACAGTTACTGCCACTGCTGCCGCTGTTGCCGCTGTGCATTATGTGTGTATGTCGATGCTGCCACATCAACAGACCACAGCCAGTAGCAAAGACAGGCGATGAAGGAATTTAAAACAGCAATTGCAGCGCCAACAACCATCTGGGTGGTAGTAAAGTTGCAAAGTTAATTGCACTGCTGCTGAGGCCACTGGTTGCTGTGAGAAGTGTGTCCCTTTGCTCATATGAAGTGGGATAAATGCATCTGATGAAGTTTTATATATGCAAGAATATGTTAGGATGGCCATTAAAAATGGTAGAAATTTTTGTGCCCACGCAACTGTACACAAGACATTATATTTTCATTGGCAAGAGCATAAAGGAATAAAGATCGATAAGAAGACGCGCACATCAAAATGCTCAGAATGATGAGAGGAGTGGATTTAGTCATGTCTGTCTATCCGTCCATCTATCTGCTTGACTAACAAAGTTATTCAAGTTTGGCATGAAATGAAGCAAATAAAATTTCGAAAAAAATGGGCGATTCCACGCTCATTTCTCGTAAATGCTTGTATTTCGATAACGACTCGACAGGTCGGATTTTTTAATTTTTACATTTTGTGCAACAATTCGAAGAAAATTTGAGAAAACCATACGGAGATTATAACTTTAACCGAGGGAGTGTAGTTCATGCGGGTCACAAATAGGCAACAATTTATGAGGTTACAGACAGAGTGAAACGTACACTTGAACTCGCCGCACACATCGACAATCGATTTCTAATCTATCTTTGCTGTCCTCTTCTATGTCTGATAAACTTACTTGTTTTTCTTGGAATATATTTATATGTGCAATCAGATTAATGTGCTTTTGAGTAATGGTTAATTACGTGAAAATCTGATATATTTTTTCCAGAAAATCATTATTTAAAATTGTTAATTTTTATTAATCTTATAATAAATTAAATGCTTAATAGGATTTACATGAGCAGGGTTAAGATCGAGTTAATTTATTCAAAATTATTCAGATGCAATTTTGGTTATTTCCTTGAGAAATATTTTGGGAATTTTTCAATAACATACATAAACATAGGCGCCACTCATCAGATCTAAATTAATCCAAAAGTGAAAGTGGAAGTACGATTGATACAACTGATATTTAATTTCTCTCGAATGATCCTAATAAGTTAGATATTTTATGTATCAAAACCAGTAGTGATCTTCCGAAATTTTAGTTGTTTTTCATTAGAAAAGTGTTTTTCCGCTTTAGTTACTATTTTCCTTCAGCAACTTTTAAACTCTGTGGCTGTGTGCCAGTATGAAGGCAGTCATTGAATAGGCAGTGTAGCTTTGATTTATTTGATGATACTATTCCAACTTTTAGCTTAAAGAAGAGAATACAAAAATATTACAATAATGTAGTTGAACAGACCCAGTTAGTCTAACATAACGAAAAATAGATTCTTATTTAATATCTGGCATAATTTAAAGAGTCAAAAACCTATCGAAAACAATTTATGTTAGGCAAACGAATAGTAGTTTGAATCAGGAATAGGGATGATCATACCGAGAACAAGTAATGATGAATAAAACTAGTTTAAATCATTAAGTGTTTGGTTTTAGTAATGTTATGAAGTTTTGTCCTCCACTAGTTGAGTCCGAAATCCGCCCACGTTTACCCTTTTTATGCAGTTATTGTTGATATGGTCAAATAGAATCGTGACTGCGTTAACTTGGAAACCATTTAACCAATTCGATTCCAACAAACTGCCATTTATGGGCTTGCAATATTTATTATACGCAATGTATTCAATGAAATCTAAATTCACCGCCATTAGCTATAATGGCTTCACATCTTTGAGTCATATATATATACACATATATAATTGGCCACCCTTTTGGGTGTTTGGCCGAGCTCCTCCTGCTATTTGTAGTGTGCGTCTTGATGTTTTTCCACAAATGGAGGGACCTACTCCGAACGGAAAATGGTTTTTATGAGCAGCTTTTTCATGTCAGAAATACACTCGGAGCTGTGCCATTGCCTGCCGAGGGGCGACCGCTATTAGAAAAATGTTTTTCTTCATTTTGGTGTTCCACCGCGTTTCGAACATACGTTCTCTCTGAATTCCGAATGGTAGTCACGCACTAACCATTCGGATACAGCGGCCGCCTCTTAGTCATACTTTGAGTTAATTTCTGAGCAACATGATATGAATAGAGCTTACATCAAGCAATTGTGAAGGCCAATTCCATATTCCTATACCATTTCTGGTTTTTTTTTGTTTCCACTAGATACACCTTTGGCTTGAATGCTTGGGATCTTTGCCTGTTTGTAAAGTCGAACGGTGCCTAGTTCTTGCAAACAACTTCACGGCTGGTGGTATTCATGCTTTTAAGTAAATTTTATTCATCAAAGCTGCATTCCAATTGGAGGTGAACAAAAAAAAACAGCAAAATTATTTTTCGGAGAAGCAACCCCAAACATGAACCTTAACTGGATGCTTAACAGTTCATTGAAGTTGCCGATTATCAGCAGTAAACCAAGGCTGACGTATGCAACTATTCGACTAAAATAAAGATTCCTCCGTGAATATTGCATTTTGCCCAATTCCGTTCTGAATTTTTTTCAACATTCGGTAATGAGAATGAGAACAGTAGTTTTTTCAATGTGCTGCGGAATTTGAGGTTTGGGGAAGTCGTCAAAGTTTTTAACTTCAGTATACCGCTGCACCCATTCATGTATGAACGTCTTGGGCTTCTTCAAATATTTTGCTGCAGCTGCACGCGATGTTCTTGGTGCTTTAGAATGCGAGCATAGGAAATGCTCGAAACTCATTTTATAAAAACAACGTAGGCTTCCTAAATTTCTCACAAAACTAACAAATCGCACAACGGATATTGTGGGCATGCAAGCAAACAAGCTTTGTTTTAAATAATCTTTAAAATTTAATATCTCGAAAATCTGTAAATTTTGGTCATAAAACCAAATTAATCAGAAATGACCTTAGTAATAGTGTCCTTAAATACCTGGGACAACTGCGGGCAACCCGGTTTGTATATTATAATATAATACATACTATGTGTATGTATGTAAGTATAATCATATAAGAAGTGCAATTCATCACTTCATAGTTAAGTTTTGTAACTTTTTCGAAACAAAGTGATAAAGCTACTTTGGCAAAGTTTTGTGCTGAAATACAACAGACTTAAGTAAAGTAAAGATTTAATGCGTTGCTAATACATACATACACATACATAAATAAGTACATATGCTTCCTATTATGGGAATATAATGTATCGGCGTACTACTTAGTGGGATGGGCAAATGGAACTTATCTAATTTTCTTAAAGCTTTCTTCCCCAACTTTCTCTTTCCGCAGCAACTGTGCGAAACTAAGCAAACGTGTTGAGTTAAGCAGCCCGAGTGCGAAGACCTGCCAAAAGTATGCAATGAATGACACAAAAACTGCTCAGAGGAATCACAATTAATTTAATAAATAAACAACTAACATAAAAACTTTTCATTTCACTTCAACGTCCTTTCGATTGTGTCAGTCTGATGTTATTCTCTCTATCTCCCTCCACAAACTGTTTTTTATTTTTCTCTTCATCCACTGTTTTGGTTGCACAAATATGCCAAAAGCAGATAAGTGAAGGCAACTTTTTCCATTGGATACTATCAAACTGGGATATGGAGCGAACACAGAGACGGAGGTGGAGGCGGCGTCATCAGCCGACAGGCATCAGCAAACAACAGCCGACAGATAATGCGATGGAGCGACAAAGCGGCAATAGGCAAGCGGCATTGAAAGTTGTGTGAGTAGTAATAGTGAGTGATAGCAGTGAAAGCACTGAAAAAAGAGAAGCTTCAGATGGTTGAAAGCGATAAGTTGATAGTTTGGGCCTGCAAGGCAAATTTCTGATGCCATAGCAAAGCATGGGAAAGCAGCGGAAAGGGTTTGACGAGAAATTATGATATGTAGAGACTTCAACTATAATATGGTTAAAAAAAATAAAACAAAAGCAACAACCGACTTAAATTTATCTACATTTAAAGGATATGGTCGAATTCTTATCAACTGTTTAATTTTGAAATAAATTTTGTTCAAAGTAAACCTACTTATAAATATTTTTTGAGCAACGGATATATGTATGAGAAAATGCATGAAAATTATTTTTAATACCTATAACAAACAAAAGTTTGCAAAAGCTTTGGGGGACAGGGGAAAAAACTAAAGGCACATATATATCAGCACAAATACACGCCTTAATTTTTTCAAGCAATTTTCAATACTTAAGCAGCTACTTATGAACTTCTCCGGCGAAAAAACATTTTTGGATTTAAGTTAAATTCGGAATTCAAACGGAATTGAGCAAAATGAATATTTTTCTGAAATCCGTATATTCATACGCTTCCATATAAACGTATATGCCTTCATTCAAATTCAAAGGATTGCATATTTGCCTTTGACAGCACAGCTGTGGCTATACATAAATATACATATATATTCTCACACATATGCACACACTTAAGTAAGTCATCGGAGCTCGAATTAAGAGCGTCTGCAGTGCACGCCGCACAGTGGTGCGGCACATTTCTTGGGAACAAAAAAGGAAGTAGTGCCGTAGGTTAATGAAATTTTGTAGGCAATGCAGTTGTAAGCTAGTTAAGAAAAATTCATTATCACTAAGTCATCTGCTCTTCAGTGTTTTAACTATGGGCTTACTGCATTAATTATTAAGTGCACCATGCCTAACCCTACGCTAATCCTATGGTGATGCACTTTATACAAAAGTATTGACTGGCCTACATTGTGGAAGGCCTTCGAAAAGCCTGTATAAACGACACTATTTGATTTGTAGCTAAAATGAGATTAGAACAGGTCGACTTGCCGCGGAAAAATCCATGCTGGCAATGAGATGTAACCTTATTTATGTGAACGAAAAACTTCATTTGTATACGGCGATGGAAAAACTTAGCAATAGTGCTCTGCTTGGCAATAGGCTCATAGTTACAGACGTTTTGATCACCTGCTCTATAGACTGGTTCAATCAAGCAAAGTTTCCATGAATCGATGAAACTTCCGCTATTAAAGCTCTGCATGAGTTAATAAAGCGTTGGAAAAAAAGTTTTCTCTGTTAATTTCGCACTATTTAATTATCAATAAGACATATTAAAAGAGAAATAATGAAAAAGTTGAAGATTTTTTACGGAAAAATTTACAAAAACTAGTTGTAAAGTATAGAAAATAGTTGAAAAGCGAAAAAAGTATTATCCAACCGGAAAGATGAGTATATCGACTCCATGAAAATACTTTTTTTTGACAAAAAGTATATACGTTTTACTCTGTGAATGAGTCACTCGCACTGCAATTCCGCTTTTTCAACCACTTGCACAAAAGTTTGGTTATTTGGAAATATCATAAAATCACAGACAATGTTTTTTTGCGTTTTATTATTGCTAAATATATATTTGAGGGATTAAAATAATTTAAATTATTTTATAATACTTAATTTGGAAATATATCAAAACAAATAAAAAAATGTATCAAAACTGCCATACCATATATAGACTCTTGTGCGGCAAAGGGTTAAACGCATTTTGAAAATCAATAATAATGCCAGTAGCAACGAGTTAGTCAGTCGGCTCAAGGTTTAAACAGATTTGGTGAGAACCCCTCATTACCAGATCTATCGCTCTTCTTAATTTAAGAAATCGCAGGGAGCACATCATCATTATCCCCCTCAAAGGAATTGATAGTCAGCAAGGGTGAAGCTGGTAGGCTAGGGAATAATTTGGTGTCATGTATTTCATACACTTTCTAAAAAACAAAACATAAACTTTGGGCATCATCAGGAACATTTCCATCACAATCTAAGCTAGCAGAAAAACCAGTTGTTTTTCTTTTCGTGTTAATATTGTACACTGCCAGAAACTAGGAGGTTTGGACTTTAGCTTCATTTCAATAGGTAGCAAATATTGTGTGAATAAAAATTTCAGTAATTAGAAAAGAGAAGTTGTTCGAATTGGATATTTGGATTGATTACCGAAGTTTCTATTATAAAGGGTGATTAAGTTTCAAGGGCAGGTGTTGATTTTGAATAAAATACAATTTGTCATTTCTCTTTATTATGATTGGTATGTCTCAATTACGTATGGAACAAAATATCGGCACCTCCATCCGATGGTCCAAATTTTCGATGGCGCTGAGGCATAATTGAGGTTCTATGCCGTTAATGTGCCGAATTATCTCATCCTTTAGCTCTTGAATTGTTGCTGGTTTATCGACGTACACCTTTTCTTTCAAATAACCCCAAAGAAAGAAGTCCAACGGTGTCGTTGACGTTTAGGTGTTTCACATTCAACGTCGGTCCTTGAAATTTAACCACCCTTTATATGAGAATGCATGTTTGGTTTACGGTAATAAAAACGGTCCCCCTTGTTTGTACAGTAAATATAACTAAATTAAGGGGTAATCTAGAGCTCGAAAATATAGGGTATTTTCAGGAATTTTTTTACAATAAAAAATAAAAAATTTTTAGGCTTTTTTGGTAAACTTCTTTCACATACAAAAAATTTTAGTAATTTTAAAAATGGCGCCATTTTGGCTCTTCTATTTATCTGAAACACAAAACTCAAAAAAATTAATAATCAGTATGACTGTTAGTTTGAGGTACAGGAGCGCGCGGACTGCTCACTACCTGGTTAATGGGCTGTAGAAGCTATAATATTGGGAATTTTCGCATGGAAATTTCCCAGTATATTCCTAAGATACACTACTTTCGAAGACCACCGCGTCCCCTTAAAGAAAAAAATATAAAAATGTTGAAGTAGAAATATTTAGACTATTGAATTTTTTTACTTAGATATCATTTCTTGACAACCGGATCTAGTTACAGTGCATTTATAAAGGGTTGAATCCGTCAATTTCTTTGCAAATCATTCCAATACCTTCGAAGATTACATAAAAATCGCTGCGAAAAATTTTCGGTAACCGATAGAAAGTACTCCAGCCTTGAATTTTCCCATATGTAAAAGGCGGAGGAAGACCGAATGAACAAAATTGTTACACATCAAAATTGTCAAAGCGGTCATTTAATAGGTATAATTTTTGTTTGCTTAATTTTTTCTCTTTTTTCTCTTTTTTCTCAAGTAACTGCTATGTGAACTTACAATAAAACAATGAAAATAAAAGTTTAAGAAAATTATGTTGCTCAGGCGTACAAGAAATTCAATCAGTTTTAGTTGATTCCATCTCTTCTTCTGACTCCCCTTACTTTTATTTTGTGTAAAATTGTCAATTCCGTACAAAGTTTTAACGAATTTTTCTTATTCAACTATTGAATTTTAAGACTAAACCATTGAAATATAAAAACTGAATATTCAAAACACTGCATTTTTTCCACCGAAATTCCACTGTGCGCCGTGTAATTGCATAAATAAACATATACGTAGAGTACACACCGACAAACACACACACATGTACTCGTGCATGCCCTTAAACTCGTGAGCAGTTTGAAAGCAAACAGACAATCAGCATATAGCGCCATAAATTGTCTACTTTACGCACACACACTCACACACGCAAATACCGTTACCAAAGGAGACATAAAAGACGGTAAGGAAATGTAATTGAAGGCAAGAAATTTCGCGCTTATCTGCTTTCAGTGTTCGCTAAGTACAGGTGTGTGCATGTATATGTGCGTACATATATATGGAATAACGGTATAATCTGCAAAACCCAATAATACAATAAAGTATGTGAACAAACAAGAGTAAATAAAGCAACAACTCAAATCACAGACGAAAAAATGTCTCTGGTGAGATTTGCGTTCAATAAATGTAAATTCCCGCAGAAACAAATTGGCGCACGAACAAGAAAAATAAGAAATAAAGCGAGTACCTACTTATGTATACTCGTATATATACGCAGAATCTACGTATGTATGTAAATTTAGAAATTACGTATGCGTGTGTGTATGTATGTTTGATAATAAGAACGCTTCCATAAGCAAATTCTTTAGGAGAAGTTTAAAGACTTGTTTAAAAATATGTGTACATACTTACATGTCTATGTTTATAAGCTCAAGGTTGCATGAATTCTAATTTTCATGTTTTCTAGACTGGTTTTTGGCTGGTTTATTAATAAATAAAGTGAAATTTTGATTTTCACTGATAACTATTTTAATTTCTAAAGCATGACAAAAATTTAATATCATTTCTACAATTCAAAAGCTAGAGCCATGTTGTCAAATACTACGCATTAACTCAAAACATATCTCGGACGCGGCACATTTTTGTCACGGCGGTTACGTTAACAGAAAAAATTGCCGAATCTGGTAGTCATTTCTCATGTTAACGGGCGCGAGTTGGACAGACCAAGTGAAACTTAGGCTTCTTCCCCCCGATATTTTCAATCGCTTCCTCTTCTTCTACTACCACCAGCTGGTATCGCATCGAATACTTTCAGAAACGGAGCGCTTGGACAATTTGGCCCAGCCAGTGAAACCGCTGGATCTTTATACGTTGCACTATGTTTATGTCTCCATAAAGCTCATATAGCTCATTTTTTCATCGACTGCGTTATTCGCCGTCACCAAGTCGTCCAGAAACCTTCCGCAGAATCTTTCTCTCAAACACTCCAACGTCGCTTCATCGGATGTTGTCATTGTCCTCACTTCTGCATCACACGTTAGGAGGGGCATTATGAGAGCCTTGTAGAGTGTTAGTTTTGTTCATCAAGAGAGGACTTTACCACTCAATTGCCTACTTAGCCCAAAGTAGCACTTGTTGGCAAGAGCGATTCTTCATTGGATTTCAAGGCTGACATTGTTTTCGGTGTTAATGCTGGTTCCTAAATAAGCGAAGTCTCTGACAACTTCAAAATTATAACTGTCACCAGTGACGTGGGTGCCGATACGTGAGTATGCCGACCATTTTTGTGGTAGTACCTGGGGTACTTGACCTTGCCCTTGTTCAACCGCCCTTTTAGTAGAATGATGGTTCCGTCTGTAGAAATCCACGTAAGTGGGGAAAGTGTCTGCTCCTCATTCACCTGGGCAGGACGATTCAAGCTGTTCATAATTTCCTAATTATCCCCTGTGTAGCTTCTAAACACCCGATTGGGACCCGTCATGTAAAAATCCTTCCCCAGTGAAAAAAGAAGCTAAGTCTTATAATAATACAGACAGACTTCAAAAATGTACCTTTGACATCGCTACTACAAATTTTTCTTACATGTACCCCTTTTTGACATAGGGGATAACTGTTTGTTGATGTATTTTCCACAGAAACCTCTGAGTGTATCATAAAATGGGTCGGAAGTATTTCCATCAACGCACTGAATTCACTCTCAGCGGGGGACTTCCATTGTTATGGTTGCACCTATGCATATAAGTCAATGAAATGTATTTAATTCTATGCTTGCTATTCTTTGCCTTGTGGCATGTAATCCTCTCTTCGTTCCAATATGATTATCTCTTTAATCGGATCTCTCACTACATAATTGTACACACAAATATCCGCTAGTATAATTTACATCTTTTCTTTTTGCCCCTTTTTACAAGTTAGTATGTAAGTTAGTATGTTAGTTAAGTTAAGGAGAAAGGTAAGCGTTAACTTGCCTTTAGGTTATGGGACAAAGCCATTTCAGCCGTTAAAACATAAACATACTGAAGAAACTTTTTTGAGGTAAACAATAACATAAATAAACGAAAATGGCGACAGCACCTCGTTTCTTCGACGAAGCATTTTTTGAAGTACACGCGCAGAATCAATCTTTAGTTTTTAATTTTCGATTACAGTTTACAGAAGTATGTGAGAATTTTTGATGTAATGATATCAGGAAAATTAATTTCAAAAAATATTTTTGCGTTTTTCAATAAACGAAAACCTAAAACTCTCAAAAAATATATTATTATTATTCTCATGCAAAAGAAGTGTACAGCTCAAATTTTAAGTCAATGAGTAAAGATTCGTTTTAGTAAGGAGTCCGGCCGATTTTTTCTTCAGATTGAAAATAGCAGTAGTTAGAGATTTTTTTCGCTGAAGTCTGTTGCGTGTGTTCATTTAAGAGGTACCTAAGGGCATCTTGTGAGCAAAGCAAAAACAATTTATTTTTGAGCTATTTATTATGGCCTTTTTGCAAAATTAATTAGGTCCTAAGAAATGAGATGATTGAGTCTGTACTATTATTTATTATTATTTTTATTTTTTTTATTTTACATTTTCTTATTTTTTTCTAAATTTTTGTTTGTATCGAAAAAATACACCGCTACAAATTGCGAACTCCATCGATTGTGGAACTAGAAACAGTGAGATTTGGCTAGTGGTGTTTGGCCACCATTATGTCGTCTGGCCTTTACTGTCTGAATTTTACTCTCCCATTCCATATAAATTTTTCCCCTAAAATTTTTGATTTGTGTGCACAGATATTTTGCAAATAATAAATGCCACGAATTGATAACAAAACGATTTGTCGCTCGCTTTAGATGTCGAGTCCGCTCAAACTTCACCTCTGCTGCCATTCAACCAGCGCACCAGACATGACAGATGACAGCGAGTTGCCTTTACACATGCAAATTTATACATACAGTGGCACATAAATGATTACAAGAGTTATCGCACTTAAGTATATACATGTAAACTTGTGCGTGTGTGTGAGAGAGTGTGTGAAATGCGTGCTTGTAAACATGCATACACCAACTGGTGTCAGCACGCACATTGCGTGAGTTGTATAGTTGATGAAATTGCAAAAATATTTCGGGCATGCCAATCTCGCTTTTCAACATTCACTCATCCGCTGGAACACTCATCCACACGCACGCTATCGTGTGCACTGCCACATTTTCAGTCAATCAATATGGCTGTGTCAAATCAATACAAATGCGTGTGGATGTGCATTCAATTAACTTGCGATATTGCGCTGACACACAGACAACCACTCGGTAGACAAACAGTCGGCAGTCAATCAGACACGGCTGCTGTATGGAGCTCTCACCAGTGGTAAGCATAGATGTTTGAATGTATGCTTGGATGTGTGTTTGCGAGAGAGTTGCGGCAAAGACATACATTTTCATATGATGGCATTAAGAGCTACGCTTTTTCACACTTACCATTTGAGGTCGACAGTGAATGTATATATTTATTAAACAAAAATTACCTCTTCAATGAAAGCAATATGAAATAATTTTTTATTGATAATTGGACGGTTAGGTTAGATTAGGTTAGGATAAACGGCTACCCTCGCGAGGGCCTTATTTGGTCTATTGTGTGCTTTGTATCAGCAAGTGGCTTTGGATTGGACGATGATGATAGTGGCTATTGATGACACTTCAAATTCATGGCTACTGATGAAATTCACAGGGTGTGTGAAAAGAGCAGGCGGCTGAGAAGAACGTGCTGAAATGATTCTATCCCATCCTGAATTCAGCATCTGCAGTAAGGACTTGAAGCAACCCCAAGCCTCTCCGCATGGATACGTGACGGACAATGCCCGGTAAGGACATCCACCCAATAAGAGAGCTGTGATTTTTTTAGCTAAAGGTGAATATCTTCAGTGCCTCTGATCTACTCGTGGCCAGAAGGCTCCCGCGATTTGCACGTTTGCGCGCTAACCCAGTGCTCGCTGAGTTGACTTGAGACTCAACCTTACAGGAGCAGATCACCTTCTTAAGGGATCCCCACTCTTCTCAATTTCCGGTTAGACCGTCTCAAGGTTCTCCAGTCTAGTCAGCTCATCAGCTCGGCAGTTTTCTGCTATGCTACTGTGACCGATGACCCCAATGAGCCTCACATCGAAGTATTCGGACTTACTTAGTTCCCTAACTAATTTCGAATGCACGAACAACGTGCCCAGGTCCCTAATTTTCCCCTGGCTGTCGTAGAAGATATTCACTTCTGTTAGGTTATTGTAGAGATAATTTTGAGCTTGATGAGGAGTTTCTCGCAGAATACTACCCTACCAATCCTTCCGTCCAACTTCAAACCATTATTTGGAAGGTTAAAAATGCTAATTCTTTTAATTCTAATACATTTATTGACTAAGAAACTTTTCTTGAAGTCACTCAAAATCCACCCACTCACTCACTTATTTTTAAATCAGCTCACGTCAACACTTATCCAATTAGCTTAAATTCAGCGGCACATGTGTGGCTTGTCGGCCGATAATAATTGGATAGTAATGCCTCCTTTTAAGTATAATTGAAAATAAAATAGAGAAGCTCGTACATTTACAAATACGAAAATGGACATCCTTGAAATGTCTCTAAATAGCAGTGACCTTGCAGAAAATATTTATAAGCACTCGAACAGGAGTCGACGGCTAAAGTTGAAAAAAAAAAATAAGGGAGTTGGTGACACATAAGGAAAAATAAAGCCAAAAAAGAGCTGCACAAACAAGTAGTAATGCAGCGGGGAAAAAGTTTTGAAAATAATGCTTTTAAAAGCTTCTAAATGGTAAACACTCAAAGCACGCGCACGAAGAGGATGAAGGCAAAAAATTAATGAAAGAAGAGTTTAAGAAATGATGGCAAAATAAATATGAAAAAGAAAGAGTGTAACATAGAGATAATGAGAAAATGTGTTGATGATATTAAACTTCTGACCAAGTGAGGATAAATGGCCGCAAAATAGCAAACACAAAAAAAATTATTTTAGCAAAATAGACAAAAATTTAAATTAATAGAAAAATGCATTCAAGTTGAGCGTTAAATATAACAGCGGATTAATTTTAAAAGAAACTAGTAAATGTGTATGTTAAAGCGGAATAGAACAATAAATGACTTTAGGGGTCATAACGGATCGTTAAGTAGTGACGCCTGGCATTGAGTAATTCCTGAGAATTTCGTGTACCTTTGTTTTATGTTATCTTTGACATCTTTCAAGTAGGCAGATATACAGTGCCGCTCAACTGAATAGGATTGACTTCTTTTTTAGACTTAGAACATAATATCTTCATAACGAGCACTCGGATTGAAACCAAATAAATTTTGTTAATTTTGTTGTGGCGGCCGCCGTAGCCGAATGGCTTGGTGCGTGATTACCTTTCGGAATTCACAGAGAGGTCGTTGGTTTATGACCACCCTTATTCTTAATTATTTAAAACATTCGTGTTGATAAGGAATCGTAATATTTTTCAATTTCACTCAGTGAAATAGTTGACCAGGCTTTTCTAATCGCATCAACCAGGGTCACCGAGTCTTGAAATTGTCTTCCTTCTTCAAACACTCTCCTGGATAAAAGTCCCCAAATGTTCTCGATAATATTTATGTCTGGGGAGTATGGCGGCCACTCGAGAAAGTTGACATTCTGGTCCTTAATCTACTGTTTTGTAACCCGGGCTGTATGAATGGGGGCGTTGTCTTGTTGGTACGTCCATTGAATAGGTCCAAAAAGTTCGGAAAACTAGGGAAAAGCCTTTTGGACCACAGTCTTGTAGTCAACTTTGATAAAACAAACTGCAGCTCGCAAGTTCCATAAAACGATATGGCTCCCCAAACCGTAACGCCTCCTGACAGGAGTGATGACTACTCAAAAAGCATTCCTCTTTTCGCATATCGTGAAAATAATAGTTGTAGCCATCCGGTCCATCGAGATTGAACTTTTTTTCGTCGGAGAAGACCACAGCCTTCCACTCCTTGTTCCATGTCATGTGATCCCGCGCAAATCGAAGTCGCGCTTCCTTCCGTGCATCAGTGAGAGTAGATTTTTTTTTATATTTTTAATCTTTTTAAGTGTTTAGCACTCCGAATAACTCGTTTTACGGTTGCCAAACTAGCATTTACACCGCATTCATCCCTGATTTTACTGGCAAAGAGGTGGGAGTTCGAAGCAGCTCGAAGGATTAGTCGCCTCTCTGATGCCATTGTAGCATATTTTTTCCTCCTTTCATTTTTTCCCGTAATCGGCTTCATTACGAAGAAAATTACCTACCACATTTTGGCTTCGACCAATCTTCTTTGCTATTTCATAATGTTTAGGCCAGATTCAATATAGCCTTTAATTTGACCTTTTTCAAAATCGGTTAAAGATTTTCCCCGACCCATATTAAAAAAAAAAAAAAAATGGGAGCAATTACTTTAAATTTAAGTAGACCAAAGAAATTATATGTTTTCAATCACGCAGTCAATCAAAAAATGAAGTTAAAGTTGTCAAACCTAATCGGATGAGCCAAAAATAGGTCACACATTCTGCGAATTTCACGACGAAAGCAAAATTTTGATTTACCGTTGCATAGAACCCGTTACATTTTTTTGTCATAGGTGTTATGAGTAAACAAATGAATTTTCGAAACAAACAAGAAAGAAGGAAAAAATGCCATAGGAACAAAGAGCGAAGAAAAAATAGAAGAAATAATTTTCAAACCTATTCAGTTGAGCGCCACTGTACAATTCGATATGATAGAGCAACGCGTTAATATTACAGAAACTTATTGTGAAAATTAGCAACCTTTAAGTAGCACAAATCGCAAAATTGGTAATTTTTTTGGTGGAGTTAATCATCCATATGACTCGGCTGTTCAAAGATCGGTGAAATAATTTCAAGAAACTGTTTCTGTGGAGAATGTAGATGTTGTAGCGCAAAGTTTTGCTGAACAACTTTCAACATCGATATCTCGACAATCTCAACAATTAGGCCTTCATGAATCGTCTGTTTGGCGCATTTTACCGGTAGACGTCTGCGCACGGTGGATATTTAAATGATGTGATATATTTTTTCACATATAGTTGTTAAGAAGAGTATTTTTAATTAAAATAGTGAAACCTGAAAGAATCTAAATTTTTACATGTTTTATTTCAAACCAATATCTAGACGCGTCTTTTGAAAGACTCTTTGTAACTTTTCAAAAAAGAGCCTGTCATACACATCGACTAACATTTCTGCTAAGTAGGCACACCTTTTGTTCAAGGTGGAAATTGTAAGCCTCGCAGAACACAAGTATTAATGTTTAACTCAGCATTACGTACTTATAAATGTATTATCCACGTGTCAAATTATTTCAAGTATACTGATATTTGAGAACAAACGCCTAAGGTGAGCTTGAATCTTTTGTAACATTTTTTTTTTTAATTTATTTTTATTGAAGTGAAACTTCTTTAGGCGCGTCGGGGGCCCCAAGGCAGATTGAGAATAGGCGAGTGAAACGGTAAGTTCGGAGCGTTACCGAAATCCGTCAAATGGGCGGGGCCAAGGAGCAGCTGCTCCTTCCCATTCTCGCCTATTCGCTCTCTCTGTCGCTCTCTCGCATCGCAAGCGCTGAACGATGTGAGGGAGCCACCGAGACACGCCGTCTCTCCCCTTCTCTCTCGAATGCCTTTCTTTCTCTCCCGTTTGCTCTATAGCAGTGCTGTCCAAAATGAAAAATGTGAGTGTATAAGTGAGAACGAGAGTATGGGAGCAGCCCAGTGGGAAATTTAAACCAAAATAAATAAATATTGGATTGGAGTAGAAAATTTTTGTGGGAGGAATCGAAATGCCTTTTGATATTACATCTATAGCTTCCTTTGAACGACTTGTAACATAAAAGGCATTGCAAGTCGCCAAAGGCACTTTCTAGCATAAAAAAGTTCTCACAGGGCATTGTATTGCATACATTAAGCGTCGCGACTGAACGATGGAGAGTACGAATACGTGTCATCAATTGATGTATGGGATGGACAGCACTGCTCTATAGCACTGCTCTATACCCACGCCGTGCATCAGCCGTTCAGTAAGTGTGAAGCGAGGTTAGGATATTGCGTTGACCTGTGATTCGCACTGAACGAAGCGATATTCTTAATAGTTTTTAACAATATCGCTAAATCGAAGGAATATACGTATTACGGCTATTGATTTTTCTTTATTGCGTAACTATTTAGAGGAAATTCAGTGTGTGTTGGTGAACAATTAAGTTACGGGCAAAATGAGTCAGAGTGAGACTGATGTGACGCAAACTTGCGCATCAGTTGCGACTCATCAACAGATAGTTGTCTCCAATATGCCTGATGAAATACATGGCAATCCAAGGTAAATATATATTAAGTAAATATATCAAATAAATATATCAAAAAATATATCACATAAACGTACGATGAAATACATCACGAATGAGGGATTTTGAATACATAACCTCGTTAACGTGTGGGTTTGAATAGAAAATTCACTAAACTCATAATTAATACACAGCCCCGGTAAATTGGTTTATCGCGTTCTTTCTGTTGGGCTCCCATGCATGGAACAACCAACTTAGAAGTTTCACTTCTACCGTGCGTGAGTCTCACAGACCCTAGTTTTTTTTTATTTATGTTTAGCTTTGTGTGCCAAGGTATTTTGTATGCCCACCTTTGCTTAAGAGGAATATTTAAAAATACTTCTCCAGCAACTCTCAATGATATTCGTGTGGCACCTAAATGAGGTGGTGTTCATTACGTTGCTCTGATGAAAAAAAAGTGTTTGTAGTTGTGCTCGCTTTAGTTGTACTCGTGGCAGCCAAAACGACCGCCTCAGAATTATTGGTTGAAATTGTTTTGCTGCATTCCATAATTTTCATGAGTTACTAAAATAGTGGTGTCAATGCCAAAGACAAAGGGAAATGAGGAAATGTAATTAACGGAACGTTGAATATCAATTAACAAAGCAAGACAAGTCAGCCGACTGGCAGTGTAATGCGGACAGCGGAGCGTATGAGTAACATTGCTGTAGATTTGCTTTTTTTTCATTCAGAGAAATAATGGTTAGTTTTTAGCCGTTTATAAATGTGAATTTTAATAATAAATTGACTGCAATGGCAAAGACACTCAATAAATTTTCAATTAACAGTGCCGTGTGCATTGCATTCTTGCTTTATCATATTTTTAAAATTGTGCGACTGATGCAAAAGCCAATTGGAAGTATATCCGAATGGTGGGGCGCTTTATCAAATCTTTTTTTGTTTAATAAGTCAAATACTACCCAATTGATTTGTGCACCCAATTTTACATTATTCATTACCTTTGATATATATGCACGCATTTCATTATTATTAGGCTACTGCGCACTGTGACCAAAAGAGATTTATTGTGCAAAGCCTGCCAAGCTGACTGCCTTAAGACTGTTTTAAGACTTTTTAAATTTTTAGCTTGAGTTGGGGTTTATTGCTCCCCGCTTTATATAAATGCACGACAATACCAGCACGGCGGTATAGCCTTTTATTGTCTAGTCATTCCTTTCTATTCATAGCCTCCATTCATAGCCTCTTATTGTCTAGTCATTCCGAAACCATTCCGAAAACATTCTGCATGCCTTCAGGATCGGAAAGACTTCAGCCTGAAAAGCATTAGCAGTATTTGGCAGTTTCAAAGAAATAGATAAATTGACTGATTTTGAGAAATTTATTGATTCCTTCTTGGAGGTGTCAGTGAAGACAGAGTTACCAGCATCGGTACAGATTTTTCCCTCGTTCCGACCATGTCTACTTCCAAAGATTGCCCTCGCACGTCCTCCAAATGCAGTTTGCGGGGAGAGAAATCTGAACAAAGTTCAGTGATGTACAATGTTAACTGCCTGAGGATTCCTTATCACTTTTCAACTGCAGTGGCTTACATTTTATTCACAACCTAAGCTACAAATATTTTGCTGGTAATACTTGAATATAAAATATTTACTTGCTGCACTTCTACCGGAAAATATTTCCGTTTTACATTTTCCCATTTTCTCTTGTATCTCATAATTCCCTGACTGTAAGACGCCAGTTGAAGTGCAGCAGTAATAACAGTTTTTATGAGCAAAAGTGACACAACCGCACCCTCAGACTTACGCGCAGTTGCGATTGTAACCTTGTGAAGGGCAAGTTCAGTAGCTTCTTACTTGTACATTGAGTGCGTTCCAATGCATACAAACATACACCAGTAGATTGTGGAAATTATATGCTTTATGAGCATGAAAACAATAACAACTTGCTGGCTGATGATACACACCTACACATATGTATATGTGCGTGTAAGTAGTCAACTGGCAACTCAAAAGTTTTGCCAGCAAGTGTATGGGGAAACCAGCGAATGTGTCAGCATTTGTTGTTTTTGCTATTTCGGTAGCTCTATGTCAGCGTATAGCAGTGTGCGCCCGCATTCATTTGATGTCCGGCACGTATTTAGTTTGTACTTCCGTTAGTACTTTAAATGATCTGCTGCTTTTAATTTCCTGTACATTTCCTTAATGCGAGCGAGGAAGGATAGTTGGAATGGAGGTTGGTTTCTGGGTAATTTCGCAAAGTAGCGAAACAGTGCTCGTGCAGCAAAAGTTTAGGTTGAAAATTGCAAAAGTACTAACATTCCAAAAATGCTTTGAAACTCAACTAATTTAAGATTGCGAGGCTCATATTTCTTAAATAATGCAAGTTTTCTCAAATTATTTCGGACTTTAATGAAATTTCTTATCTGTCAAAATATTCCAATTTTCCATTCGAGGTAGTTTTTGTAATTCGAATGTGCTGATATTTCCATCTTATTTACTATCTTATTTATTATAATTCTCATTAAGTTATTTAAATTATGTTATCAAATCTATTAATTATGTACTGGCTGATATCCTGCGTGTCCAACCTCATCAATAAAAAGTGTTTCATTTTATATAAATATGTAGGCCATAATAAAGAACGAGAGCGGGTTTAAAGTAGATAGTAATACATTTTCTGTCGTTTCCATTATTTATTGCTTGTGCTAAATGGCTACGGCGGCCATATACACAACGAAATTTCTTATATAATTTCTTTATGAAAATTTTACTTTTTTGTAACTTTAAAAATATCAGTTTTTTCCCCTATTAAAATTTAATTTTACAAATTTTACAAATAAAGTAAAACAAGCATTCACTTGTGGCAATCTTTCTATGCAAGCCAGTCTCTCAGCATCCAAGATCAAATCAAAGTAAAGATAGGGAATGTTTTTCGTCTAACTTGGCTTAACGTAATGCTAAATGGATGGTAAGGTGGAAAAATTGGTTTGAAGCCATGAGATCCGGGACAGGAAGAGTGTGAACCTCATCCGTACTCAGAACAACGTAAGCCTAACAGCCTAGGTGTGATTTTGGAAAACGTTGGACAGCTACACAAAAAATGCTCTGCAGTGTCCTCATTCTCAAGACAGGATAGGCATATTGGGTCGAATATTATTCCCAAGGTAGCATATGATAACAACCGCCAGTGCTCTCAGGTCCTTCTACTAAGTTTTTAGAGAGAGGTTGCTAATTTCCTATTTGATTCTTTCACAAAGCGCTTGGTTACTCTGCAGGAGTCCAACTCAGACCAACACCTTCTGTGTATATGTAATGCTCTACCTTAATTACATGCATTCAAGCATCCTCAGAAACATTGAGTGAATCTCCCTTGGCGATTGATAATGTACACCGTATTTAGTCCAAGCGGGAAATTCGTCACTCACAGCCCCTCAAAGTAAGTAAGCGAGGTGCAGCATTTAGAGAAACTGTTTACGGGTTGCTCTTGTTACCTCGTGGAACCATAGGAAATAGTATATATAAGTTGGAAGAAAGGGTTGGCGGAGGAGTATTTGGCGAGGAGCTCCCAATCAGAATCAAGTTCATGCTACCGGTTCACTGCAGTGTGTTCCTAGAAGAGAATCCCCAATCAATGTGTTAAAAACTGTCAGCTCGGAGTTAGCTTTAGCTTCCTCAACGATCGTCTACCATTTAACTCGGCCAATACCTTCCATATTCCGGTTTTTCATTTTTAATTTATTTAGGACTTTGTTGCTGTTTTGTAGCCACACCAACCCGGGTCTGCCTTTGCCTCTCACGATAATTGGATTTGAGTTTATTATTTTCTTCTGTGGACATGATTTTTCCATACACGCTACGTGCCGGTCCCGCGAAGTCGTTGTGCTTTGTTTTCGTTTATCATTAAGCCAACGGCTGTTACGGAAGTGAATATCTACTCCGACAGGCAACCGGCAACTAGAGCCCTGGGCTCGATGATGGTGCGCTAGAATCTGGTCGGTAAATGCGTGGATTCACTTTCTATCCGAATTATTTGATATTAAGCAAATCAGGGTATCTGGTCACAGTGGCAACGAAATTGCGAATTTTACGCGAAGTGAGATGCCTCTTTGTGACCTACTATTGAGAAGTTGAGCAGTGTTAGGCACGCACACCAACTTGCAAGGTCTCGACATCTTGCTGGCTGCAGGTACAGTAATGAGGCTGGAGAGTTTTTCTAAGGTTAGCAGAGCCACAGCCCTCGATTTTTTATGTGTGCCCTTACAGGGCATTGTCCACAACGTAGGCATGCTGTGAGAACCAGCATACTTTCGAGTCCTTTTTACTTATGCTTTATGGAGCGTGAAGAGGAATCATATCAGCAGCTTTCCTTAGTTGTGCCTACAACTATCGCAGGGCATTCTGGCGTTTTCTTCTTTCTTAGGCTTGTTGATAACGCAGGCCTTGATATTAGCTACCTGTTGAACTTTATCAGCATATTAACACAACCGTAGCTCAGTCATCGGCCAGTCGTCATCCACTACTAGCCAGTCGCTTCCACCCCCTCATTTCCATTCTGTCCTATTCTTTGCCCTTAATTTCTTTCTCTTAGTTTCGCGAAGGACAAATTTGATTTTTCCCTTCGTACTATACTCGCCGTGCAAAGGTACAAAAATCTTCCACAGCGCCTTGCTCTACAAACGCTCCAAGAGACGCCTGATCGAATATTGTCATCGTTCAAGCTTCCGCACCATACTATAGGACGGGCGCGATGAGAGAGTTATAAAGTCTTAGTTTTTTTCTTTGGATTTTACTACCCAATTGTTCACTTAGATCAAAGTAACACTTATTGGCAAGGGAGAAGAGGATGGTTCCATGTGTAGAAGTCCGCGCACGTTGGGAAAGCCCCTGATTGCCATTCACTTGGAAGTGGCCAGCACGATTTTTCTGCAAGCGGCTCAAGTAGCTAACAACTTCCGGGTTTTGTCCGAGTATCCTCTGGGTAGGTTCCGAACATTCGCCTGTGAGAAGGCGATGCAACCCAGAATATCTGGTTGTGCGCTGGGTTTGAGACACCACCTAAAAATCCTTTCCGAATGAAAAACAAAACAAAGTCTAATCTCCTAAATCAATGGTCAATAAATGTTTATTCCGGTCGAAAAAATTCGTTGTTTGTAAATGATTAAAAAAAGGACCAACTTACCTTATTAATCTAGAGTTAAAGAAAACAAAAAGATTCACCTCTACTACGAATGTTGGGCTTGAAATCGACCCTGACTAGCATCTTTCTATGACTACCAAGAGTGGATAGATCGAAAAGTTTTAGTTTAATCCATTCAGTGAATTATATCGAAAATCATATAGGGCGAAAAGTAAAAACTCTTTTTGAATGGATTGCAGGCTATCTATGAGAATGGAGCGTGGGTGGATCATCTCATGGACATAAAGTCATTTTCCATTATACAAGAAGACCCAAAATAAGTCACCCTTTAGGAAGAAGATTTATAATTTTTGCAAATGGCGTCGCACGTCAATTATAAAGGGTGGTTAAATTTCAACCACACCTAAACGTTAAACCTTTTCTTTCTTTCTTATTTGAAAGAAAAGGTGTACGTCGTTAAGCCTGCAACAGTTCAAGAGCTAACTGATGATATAATTCGGCACATTAATGGCATAGAACCTCAATTACGTCCAGCTTCATCGAAAATTTGGACCATCGGACGGAGGTGAGCCGCCGAGGCCGTGGCGGCTATTTGGCCAATATTTTGTTCGATGCGTAATTGAGCTATACCAATATTATCATAATAAAGAAAAGAGATACTAATTTCCTAAAAAACTTGTATTTTATTCAAAATCAATACCGGCCCTTAAAACCTAACCACCCTTTATTTGACACTTGTAAGCTATACAGCTGCAGTATGCAAACGAACAAGAAATGGAGCGCGTAAAGGTCAAAGCAAGATTTTCATTGCTCATTTTTTATTTAGTTAAGAAGTTATTCGAAAACAAAATTGAAAAAACACATTTTTGCGCTATTTCGTAATTATTTAGTTTTGCTTATCTATCTCTTAAATGTCAATCCTCATTTATTTATTATTTAAATTGAACAAAATCTATGGAATGAGTTTTGTAAAAAATCTATTTTATTTATCTTTTTTTTTAAAATAATCATGTTTATATTATCTAATCTTCAACCTTTTAGTAACGTTTTAGGGTTATTTAACTTATTTCTGCTTGCTCATCTGGTCACACTGTCCACCTTCTAGCAGTTCATCTGAATCTCAGCAGTTGTGCATAAGAGCTCTATGCCGGAGCTATCATTTTGCTCTTAGCTAATAAAATTTATGTACTCAAAAAATTAGATTATTCAAAAGTAGAGATAAACTCACACTTGCACACAACTCACTTCTATTTATTTATGTTTATTGCCAATAAGGGAGAGAGCTAAAAGGATTTAAGATATTTCCTTGGCCATTTCCTATGCACATTTAGCTGGAATTGCGCAAATATCTGCTCAAGTGAATTTTTCGACTATTCATCTCATTCAGCAATCTGGCTTATCAATTCTGACAGCCGCAATCTTCAAACAGAGATGTTCAAAAAATTGCACTCCATAATATTTTAATGTTTCAATGTTTTAATTTTTTTTTAGTTTTAGTATACGCGAAGCATTATTCATTAAAATGTGCCTTCCTGCATTTCCAGCTTATATTTGTTTATATTTCCGCTTTTTGTTTTATGGACCTTCAAAAGTGAGTCAACTTCCTCGCCTCGCTATAAAGCCAGCGCTTATTTTTCAAACACCCACGCTAGCTTTCGTTGGCTAAAGCGTTTCATTACCGTCACATTATCATGGCTTAATGCCAACTTTAATGAGGCGTACGGATGATGGTATCAGCTGCGCTTGTGTGTGTGCGCAAGCAACCGTCCATTTAAGATACGTGGGCGCTTCGGAAAAATATTTTAAAATTGTGCAATTTTCCGGCATTTGCATACATATACAACAATAAGAACATTATGAAAGAGCATTGTCGGCGCGATAAGTACGTTTATTGGCAACATTCACGAAAATTGGATGAATACATCTTGGATGGTGCGAGCGCTGTTCGCCTCCCATTATCTAATTACTAAATTATCCCAATTCATTTTGCTTGAGCCACTGTGATAATCATTTATCAAATCAGTGTCAAACAATCTATTCAAATGACTTGCCTTTTTCGCTGTAATTTGATGTAGTCGGGGTGCTGGGGTCGAGGGGATGGAATGTGATAGCGTGTGTATAAGTATGTGTGTTTATTGTACAAGAAGAAACATATGCGTGTACAAAATAATATATAAGTCGATGGTGAACGAAATTTCAATTTAATTTCTTGTACAAATTTGTTTTGAGTTCAGAGAAATCGGTGCGTACTTTTTCATTCGAACCTTTTCCCATCGTTAGCCCTGATTTTATTTATATATCAAGCAGCATATGGATGCGATATTGGAAAAATCACCAGCCTTTTGAGGGATTCCACGAATCAGCTAATTTTTGGCATTTCCGTAGGAAGTGAATTTCTGCTTTGTCAGGCCATGATTCACTATCGTAAAATTAAAAGTCAGAAGGAGTCATGTCTCGTAAGCACTATACTTGGGGAAGTAAGATAACTGTTTGGAAATATCAGGGAGTTTGAACTTCAACGTCCACGCCCCAACCCAGCATTTCAGTACTTTTTTAGTCGGTTTATTTATTTTCTGTTAATAATATTAATAATTAAATACCACGAAAACAATAGTATTATATGTTTGGTGTGTCGTATAATTTCTCTAGACGAGCTCTCAAGTACCTACTTATATAAGGGGTTTTCCAAAAAGAGGTGTTATTTTGATGTTCAAAGAAAAATGCTATTTTTTAATATAAATTATTGGATGTTTATTTAATTATAAAGAGGAAGGTATCCCGTTAATAGTGGAATCAGACAAATGACCACCACGACCAGGCTTTCCTTTTCATGAAATTTTCTATAACCGAATTGCAAAGTGGCTGCCCTACGTCCTCGATAGCCTCACGAATTCCACTTTTGAGGTCTTGAATCGACCTTGGGCTGTTGGCGTAGACCTCTTTCACGTGGCCCCATAGAAAAAATTGACAAGGTGTTGAATCACAAGATCTCGGTGGCCAATTGTGATCACCTTTTCGAGAGATAACACGGTCCAGAAAAGATCAATAGTTTCGTTGCTTGCGTGGCACGTAGCGCCGTCTTGTTGAAAATAAATGTTCTCCAGATCAATACCATCCAAATTCGGCCATAAAAAATCGTTAATCATCTCTCGATAGCCTCTTATATATTTAAATAACACCTGTTATTGGAAAACGCTTTATTATCTAATGTCGAGTAACTTTTTCTTCAATAATGAAATTAATTTCCCTTTGACTTAACTTTTTATGCTACAGATAACTGATTGTAATTAAAGGTTAAAAAGGAGTAAGAGGAAGTAGTCAGACTAAATAGATGGTGTGAGTTAGTGTTGCATGTCATTTGCTAGCCACCAGAAATTTTGAATACTAGGGGTGGATGCAGTTTTATGGTTGCTTAAAATATATGTATCAAAACGTTGCATTAAGTGTTTTTGGTGGGGCCTGTTTATTATTCGCTATTCTGAATATGTGATATATTATTGACGTTTGGTTTTCACTTTGTATAAAGCCTTTTTTGTCAAGAGATAGGAAGGATTCTGGAGGTACAAGTCTGAAAATACCACTGACGCCATGCTGCCACATTTATCGAATAGACCATGTAACTCATATTCAAAAAATAAATGCTTTGAAATAATCTAACAGATTGTAATAAAAAAAATTCACTCAAACAATATTTCCTTTCGGTATTATCATTTTAAGTTGTCAAGCTCTTAAACAGCACCTGATATATAAGTAGTATAAGTTATAAGAAATCAAATCGATTAACCTCGACCATATTTTCAAAATTTTGCCTCGAACATTTTTTTGTTTTCAATAGTTTTAAATATAGGACGATCATATTTGCGCGACTACAAATCATCATTCAATGTCTCATATAATTAAGAAATCATCTCTTTTTGACCTAATAACCAACGCCCCTTAATAGCTAAACGTGCCTAAACCACAAAGAAACAAAAAATAAAGAAACAGAAACTACCTTGTACCAAAATTATAATACCTGCATTTGTTCTATGCCTGAAATAGATTCCAGTCAAATTTCCCATTATATATATCAGGTCAGTCCAAAAGTTCGTTCGTTCTAAAATTAATAAAAAATATGTTTAAAGTATTTATTAATCAATAATATATTTTCCTTCATTTTTTACAATGACTTCCCAACGTTTAGGCAAATTTTTAATTCTCCGCTCAAAAAAGTGTTTGACCTTGGATCCAAAATACGCTTCGATATCCCTTTTTATAGCTTCTTTTGAGGAGTAGTTCCTGTTACTAATATGGGATTGAAGTCCACGGAAAAGGTGATAATCACAAGATGCAATGTCCGGAGAGTGTGTGGATGCGGCATTAGCTCCCATCCGAGCTCGTTCAGCTTGCCTAATGTCTGCCTTGCGGTATGAGGTCTTGCGTTGTCGTGGTGAAACAAAAGTTTGCGTATATTCACTAAAGACGGTCGACGGTCAGCTTCCAAGAGTTCGAGCAAGGCGTCGGAGTTAAAGACTTCAGGACGTCCATCGCGCGGGGCATCCTCCACGTCGCAGTTACCACTTCGGAATTTTGAAAACAACTTTTGCGCAGTCCTTACACTCACGGTATCCTCTCCGTGAACAGAGTTTATTTCTGCAGCAGCAACAAGTGCATTTTTACCTCTTTTATAAAAAAAAAATAAAAATTATGCCTCTTATACGCGCTCGAAGATTCCATTTTAATTTTTAACAACACGTGTTTCTATCCGCTATCCGCGATTAAAATCACTTGTTGAATGCACAATAAATCAAAGAAAATATAAATAGTTCCGTTATATTCCGCGAATAATTTTTTGTATGCAAAAATCGTACAAAAGTGAAATTATGGGTAAAATAATCATGAACTTATGGACTGACCTGATATATTATTTTAAGGCAAATCATTCGTTTGTTTTAAAAAAGTATTTTCGGTAACGTTTTTACTGGGTGGCGCAAAATTAATCACCCTACCGGAAGATTCTTAACTTTTGCAAATGCTATCGCATGTCAATGATATTTGTTGCTGCTTGCCATCTAGACAGCTGCAGTACACTAACAGACAAGCAATGTACTGCGTAATGGTCAAAACTGGTCTTCCACTCAAAACCAGGGTTAAGTAAAATGCACTAAAAAATAGATGCAATAGCGTTTCACTACTTCGTCAGTGCTAGTTAAAGAATTTTATTATAACCTCGTCTATCGATCTAAAATTGCGGCAAAGGAAAGCTGTCTTTCTGTCTTTCAAGAAAGTGTCCTAGGACTCGCTTTGTATACTTTGTCCACAGCCTACCTATCCTTAACGAAAAGCACATTTACAGCCACTTATGCCGATGATGCCGCCATAATGTCCAAAAGTAGCAGTGTCTCAATTTCTTCTTACCACCTATAAGAAAACCTCAACAGCGTCCAAAAATGTGGCGCATAAAAGATAACGAAGCTAAATATATGCAGATTACTTTCAGGCTTCGTTACGGCTCATGTCGTGCTATATTTCTAAACAACGCCCAAATACTTCAGATAGATAATACCAAATATTTAGGGATTATGCTAAAAAGGCATTTCACGTGGCGAAAACAACTTGGGCTGCAACTTCGTTCACTTTACTGGTTACTTTGCTTCAAATCAGCATTGTCACTAGGCAATAAAGTCCTCTTATATGAAACAATTTTCAAACCAATAAGGACGTGCGGAGTATAAATATGGGGCTCGGTATCAAAATCTAACCTGGAAATGCTACAGAGACTCTATTCAGAAGTGTTACGCATGTGTGCTAATGCGCCATGGTTTCAACGAAACGGAGCATTGCACCGAGATCTAAATGTTAGGGCAATTTACGCAGAACTAAGCAAATCAGTCAGGGATACAGCAGTCGGCTTGCCACTCATTCATATCCTCGAGCAGTTAACCTTTTTAATAACAACTTCACTTCACGAGTATTAAAAAAAAATATGCCAAATCAATTAATAAAAAAGTTTATGTCTCGTATTATGTTACGCTTATAAAATGTGCAGAATTATGCAATGAACTCCACTGAATGTCCTTACGTAAAGTTAAATTTCTTTAAAATGTAATGATGCTAAATGTTATTTTTATGAAAGATTACATGCAATAAATGCAATTAAAAAAATACTTGTTTTTGTTTTCCCCACAACGTTTTCTTTTGAGGTAAATGTTGTTCCACACTTTTATTTTTACAGTTTTTTTTCATGCTGGCGCTTTTCACTTCTTTCTTCATTAGAACAATAAAAGAACTGCTAGTATTCTCGTGATCAAAACTGCTTTCAGATACATGCAAGGTGAAGTCCAAAATAAACTAGGCTGCGATAAAATGGAAACGACAGGAGCTTTGTTCTGATAACTTCTAGTTTATTTATGCAAAATAGTCCCCTCTGACCTCGATATACTGTTTTGTGCGATCTAAAAGCTTTTCGAAAGAATGTTTCAGGTCTTTGACCGGAATGGCCTTCAGGATGTCGGTACATGCCTTTTGGATGGCCTCTACGGGCGCAAAACGTGTTCCCTTCATGACCAAATGCAATTTTCCGAATACCATAGGTAGAAGTCACAGGGAACCATATCAGGCGAATACGGGGAGTGATTGATAGTTAAAAAGCGATTTCTAGTCAAAAAATCAGTCGCAAGAGTGGATCGATGAGATGGTGCATTATCATGCAATAAGCGCCAGCTTCCTCCTTCGCGGTATTCAGGGCGAATTCGCCGAATGCGATGCAACAAACGCTTCAAGACGCCAAGATAGAAAATGCATTGACCGTTTGGCCCATTGGAACCAACTGCTTGTGGACAATTCCCTTGAAATCGTAAAAACAAATAAGTATTGACTTGATTTTTGACTTCTCAAAACGCGATTTTTTGGCTCGACTAGGGCCTTCCATTCGGCACTTTGACGGTTAGTTTCAGGTTCATGTTACATCACTAGTTACAATGTTATAAAGGAAGTTCTCGTCTTTTCTCGCCTCTTTAATGAGGTCTTTCGAATGTTGAATTACTCTGGACTTCACTTGTTGGCTGAGGTTGGAGTGGCTGAGTGAAGTTGTCGGACTACAAAGTTTCACAAGCGATTTGACCCGATCGGTGTGACCCACATTTAATGATGTTCGATTGTTAAAAACGGGGTACCTAAAAAGTTTTCGAAATAAAATTTTTCCAATATCCCATTTTAAATTTGTTCACCATAACCAATTCAATGCCAATCAACCGAAATTCCTCAAAGTCAGCGATATTTTCCCTGCAACTCTCTACTCAGTTTTTCCATTTTTCAGTTTTGCATGCATGAGAGTTTCGTGAGCTGCATACTAAGCATGCAGTTGAAGTGGTTACTCTTTTTAAAATTTTATTTTTTTGCGCTCTTGAAAAATACTCCAAACGTTTATCAGCTACAGTAGCCAACAGAGGTTCTTCAACCAGTGGGGCAAATTCTTGAGTGTGGTACGCCCACATGCAAAGTGGCCTTGTGTACGTGTGTGCTTGTGCAACTACGTACTATGTTGCATGCAAATATGCATGGGTATGCGTGCAGCAACAATTTAGAGACCATCATGTTTTGGCCACACTGAAATGATGCGCAGCGAATAATAGTAGAAGTGTTTGCATGTGTGGGTGAAGGTGGCGGCGATTTGTATGCATTGCAAATTGTCACGTATTTTCGCCACACGCCACTAGAACCACATAAACAAAGCATACAAGAAATAAAAAAATACAAAATAGAGATGAGAGAAAGATTTGAATACATTTGTGTGCCTGTATGCGGCTGTATGGGAGTGTGTATGTGTAGGTGGCACCGCACACGAAATTCGTTTTGTTTAGAAAATATGTTTGTCACTACAAATTGTGCAGTAAAAACATTGTCGTTTGTAACATACACTCACACGCACACATTCATACACATTCTTGGGCGCTTACCCAGTAGTAAAAGGAAGGCATACAGAAGATAAGTAATCGCGATGGCAAAGTAACCAGAAGTCTCTTTCAACGCGTTTCCATTTCTGGTTTGTATATAAGTTATTACTCTATACATTATTTTTAAATTTTCCAGTATTTTTCATAGGCAACAGAGTTGCAAAAAACGGTAGTAGTGGCACGTAAATGCATAACTTATTGGCAGGGCGGCTGACTGCTTACTTGGTAGTTAATTCTTTAAAGCGGCTACTCGAAGTGAATTCACTTTTCTCGGCTCGGTGTATTCGTATCATACATACATTCGCACCTATACATACATACATAAACTCGAGCCACCTTTCTTTATTGTCTATATCTGCTGTATTTCCTGGCAGACCACACCCGCACTCTGTTGCCAACAATTTGTTATGGCTATAATTTACGCGAAAGCGCACTGCTATGCTGGTTTACGTACGTATAAATTAGGGCGCGCCAATTAATTGTTTCGAGATAATTCTTGGCAGATTCTATATAACATTCTAAGAAAAAAGAGCCCACTAGGCATAGCTCTACAGTCCACTTCGTGTACCTCCAATTTTAAAATCTTCGTTAAGTTATCTTAAACTAATGTGAAGTTAATGTAGAGTTTAATATTGGCCAAAGTGTTGTGGATGTAATTTTTATAGTACCGGGTGAGCTTAAGAGCTTATAATGATAATACATAATAGAAATATGGTTCAACTTTTTTTTATAATCTTGAATATGATATCCGACATATGTCCGGTCGGCTACGAGTTATTTTGCCCATTCGATCAGTCCAATTTTTAACTTCTCTTTCCAATAAATCTGAATAATAAATCTAAATGAGCCCAATCGACAAAAATGCGACGCAAACGATGGTCATTTGGCTTCAATTCTTGCACAAACTGCAAGGCGCACAAAAGATCAAAGATCCTTAGGTAAAATTGCTCACGTAGTGAAAGAACAGAAGCCAACTAGTAGAGAACGAAGACAAAGCGACATTCCGGCCTCTTCTTCAAAACTTCGCGCTACAGCAGCAATATTCACTTCGTGACGCACATTTCTTTGTCTTGTTGATGGTTTTGAATCGAGAAGAGTCAAATTAGTGCGAAAACGATTAATAAATGCACAAATTGTTTGCTCACTAGGCTGATTGACCATAAAATGAACGAAAAGCTCTATGAACTTTGCGAAACATTTTTTTTTGTTTTATACTGAAATAATCCTAATTAGCGACTAACACCTTTTTACTACCACTGTTCTCGCATGATGTCTTGTTGTTGGTTTTAAAGTAACATTGTTTTTTAATCCTATCCAATTCCTGAGATCCAAGTATAGCAGCAAACTTTTCATCTCTATATCTGAGATTTCATTACTTTGCTGTAAGAAAGGCTTACCGAAATAACGAAACCTTGTTGCAAACCTGGACATTCGCAAAAATAATGGAAAAGGCCTTTTTTCACTCTGACAGCTTCTGCAGATGGATAGAAAGCACGGTTAAGTCTAGCTGCTTGATCCCCTACCTTCCAGTGACATGTAAGAGTTGCAGTGATACGTGAGATGCTTGGGCGGGAGCATCCTAACAAGTACATCCAGAGGACCTGTTTTTTTGTTGTAGTTCATGCAGTTAATTGATTCGACCTTCTTTCGGCTAAAGCATAATAGTGTGAAACAAAGGATGTTTTTATTGTGTTGGATGGGGTAGCAACTGCGCTTGGGAATTTTAGATAAATACTTTTTTTAGAGCCTAGAAAGCAAATTGTATATAATTTCTTAATATTCTAATAGCAAAAGTAACTGTTTGTAGTTTTTTGTATACGTAAATAAAACTGAAACTTGCAGTAAACGAATTTAATTTTACAATATTTCAAAAATGTTTTTTAAAATTTTATTTAGAATCATTATCATTTTTTTTTTTTCGTTTCTTGCAATTAATAACGGTTTTATATGTATTTAGTTCTAGCTCCTTTTCCCTTTCAACAGTAGCTGTATACTTTTATACTTTCCAACTTCATTGCTCAACTCCTTCTCAATTTTCGTATTAATTAAGGAAAGCTTCTTTGCAAAATTTGTGGGCTTCGATAACTTTAGCGCTCCACTCAAATGATCTTTTATTCCTATAATGTCATGCAGACCCCGAATCTACTAGGAACGGGAGCGGTGTCGAGATCAATCGAGCGCCACGAATTGGCCCACCCTAATACACAAATATTTCAATGTGTGTTTATATTTTTATAATTGCCCCTAACACTGCTTTCGACTATGAACTGTTTACATTTTTCCATGTCTGTGCACTTGTGTGTGTGTGTGTGTTTGCTTGTTTTGATGCACTTTCACTTCCCACATTCACACTTCAGCATTTAACACATTTTGTGGATAGATTCACAAGCAAATGTGCATACGCGTACACATCTATGTATGTGAGTGTATATTTATGTATGGACTGAGTGCCTGGCTTGACTTGGCTCTCTCTCAGTACAGCAATCAGCAGGCGTGTTCATAAAACCGCAAAACAACAAACAGATCAACAGCATTCAAGTGCAGTCGCAGTTATATTTTCGCCCGTAGTGGTGCGTTCGTACATATAAATGTGCATGTATGCAAACACACACAATGGCATTCACAATTCTATTCGCACTCAACAGCACAAATAGCAATGACTAAAAGGCGTGAATGCTACTAAATAAAATATGTCAAAAAAAGTGATTTTTCTTTGGTGAGAAAACTGGTTTAAAGCAATTGAAGGTCATCCAAGCCATATGTGGTCACTCTGTAGGTGGTGTGACATATTCTAGAGCCTGTAAATTGGCAAATTGGTGTTCTAAGGCAGATTTAATAAATTATCTGGAATTTGCTGTCTTTTCACATGCATACAAATTTATGGATATTTTTTTTATATTTTCTCCTTCCTCTTTAACAAAGAATTTCGAAAAGGGGAAAATGAGTTCAGAAAAAAAGAATGTTGGTATTAAAACTTCAGTAAATTAATTGAGGATTTTTGGGAGAAGTTTTGTCACCAATTTAAAATGGATTTGGTGTAAAAATGTAGTAGATTTATTTTTAAAACGAAAGTTCTCTAATTGAAAATTCATATTTATTTGTTTTGTGTGCTGAAAATTACGCAAGTTATCGAAACTAATAAATTAAAATTTGAATGAAATTGAGTAGGAGGTTACTCTATTTTAACGGAAGGCAGGGGTAGAGAGGGTAGAGAATCGTTCCCACAACAGTCGGTTCTACGTAACCGGAACGACCCAGATTTATATCCGGCCAAGAACTGTCTCTTCAGCAGCATTCCTCGTATATGCACGGGAATGTTTATGCTGCTGCAACAACAACAACAGGGAAGATAATATCACTTAGTGAACATTTTTTATAAATGTACGAGGTGCGTTGAAAAAATAAGGTGACTTTTCAGATTTCGCGGGGTTCGTACATTCGACTTTGGATTATTATTTTTTTTATGTTGGTACACTCTTCACTTTGGTTTGTTTGCGAGAATCATAAATAAGACAAGTGTTTTGCCTGTGCGGCGGTTTTTCTGCTATCGACTCTTGGCTCTTCTGAACTCTTCTCCTGGAACGATTGGGCTTTGGTTTCGATGCCATAACCATTTATCCATGATTCGTCACCAGTTATGACCCTTTAAGCAATAAGTATAAAGAAAATGTTTTTAAAACTTTTTATTTGCAGGAGTTCACATACGCGCAAGTGCAGAGGAAGGTGTTTGTTGTAGAGCGAGGTGGTACAACTGCAGTGATTTTAGAAACGAAGGCGAGAATGCGCGTATTTCTACTTTGTGGTACGTGGCGCTACGGACAATTTTATGGATGACATTGAATGTGGAATAGTTGACGGTGTAAATAACTTCAAGTGTTGACGGTTGTTATGTGCCTGGTGCCAGTGCTACAGAAATCGAGTTGGCTGCCGAACTGCCTATCTCCGCCGATACTTTATCCGGTATAGAATAGTATTCTGTACGTAGATGCTTGTTCAAGACCTACACGAGCAAGTCCTTGAAGTTTACGTGCAAAATTATTCACATGTTGTAGTCATATATTTGTAAGCTAACAATTTTTAAGACTTTTGGTCTTCTGCTCAAGTGAACGCTCCGCATCCGCACAAATAAGTGCAGCGTTCCAACACCTATACGATCTAGTGCACCCACTTGTCGTATCTTTCCGCTAAGACTTATTTCTGGGACGTGTTGCATTGATCAGCGTAAATTTACAAATAATTCCAATAACTAAAGGGTTTTCCAATTAGTAGGTGTTATTTCGAATAGCCCGCTATTTCGATAGACGTCATTTTTTGATATTTGACAAGTAGAAACTACGCTATTAATAAAAATGGAACGATACACGCTTAAGCAATGCAGTGAAAATTTGGCAGAGACGGTTCGTAAAACTCGAACATTTTTGGGTCATCGTGAAGCGCCTTGTCGGACCGCAATACAGAAATTGGTGGAAAAATTCGAGCTGTTGTCACAAGTTAGTGATGTGAAGAATGAAACCCGTGCACGTCGTTCAAGAACAGCCGAAAATATTGCTGTTGTAGCCGAAAGTGTTGAAGAAAACCCAGGTTTGTCCATTCCTCGTCGTTCTTTGGAATTGGACATTCCACAAACGTAATTACACCGTATTTTGCATCAAGATTTGGGTCCTAAGGCTTACAAAGTCCAGTTAACACAAGAACTCAAGCCGGACGATCATCAACAACGTCGCGTCTTAGCTGATTGGGTGGTTGAAATGCATGAAAATGATCCGGAATTCCATCGAAAAATCCTCTTGAGTGATTAGGCCCATTTCCACTTCGGTGGCTTCGTCAACAAGCAAAATTGTCAGATCTGGGGCTCAGAAAGTCCAGTTGAGAAGCCTCTCTATCCTCAACGTGTGACTGTTTGGTGCGGTTCATGGTCCGGCGGAGTCATTGGACCTTACTTTTTCGAAAATGAAGCTGGAGCAACAGTTACGGCGAATGGATTGCGCTATCGAGAGATGATTAACGATTAGTTATGGCCTGAATTGGATGGTATTGACCTGGGCAGCGTTTATTTTCAACAAGACGGCACTACGAGCCACACAAGCAACGAAACCATTGATATTTGACTGAAATAACACCTCTTATTGGAAAACCCTGTATTATATTAGAAATATATGAAATATTCAGATGTATTAGTTTTATGCAATTTGAATACACTTTCCTAACTCTTACTAATATATATTAGGGACGCCAAGTATTGTACATTAAGATAGACAAACTTTGAACTAAAAACTACTAAATCTGTAATTTATGTTGCAAATAAAGACATTTTAACTTTTCTACCTCCAAATGTTTTATTACGATTCGAGATCACTAAACTTCAGCTGCGGCAATGGCTGTACGGTAACTTATGTGCGTATGTTGCTATGCACGAAATACGAAAATAAGTTTTCTGTCGTTTCAGTTAAATTTTGGACTTTTATTACAGAGTTTAGTGGCAATTATTTTTGTACCTAATTGAACCCATTATATTCCTCTGCTACGACTATTTTTTGCTCTTTCACACAAAAAACACACCTCTATTGAGAGATATATTCTAAAAGGTTCTCAGTTGCGTTTTACATGTCATGTCGGCCAGCTTTTCGGGGATCGAATAGTATAAAACTATGTCTGTCGGTCTGTATCAAATTTTTCTCAATGGCTTGACAAGTTACTCTCTTTCTTGCCTCATACAAGTAAGTTTTAGAAAATTGATTAGTTAATATCCTTTATTATTTCGATAATAGCCCTGCGTAGCCGAATGGGCCGGTGCGTGATTACCATTTGGAAGTGCACAGGTGTGAATGTTCGTGCTTGAAATACCAAAATGATAAAAAAAAAGTTTTTTTTCTAATAGCACTCACCCTTCGGTAGGCAATAGCAACCCTCTGTGCTGTTGATGTAGTGAAGGGATCTATACGGGAGAACCGCCTCAGGCTGTCTCCAAAAGACAGACTAAGAAACCTCCAGAAGAACCCCATCTGCCTTGCGCTTTTTTAAGAAATAAATTATGCAGTTTTCCTTTGACAACGGGCGAGGATACACCGATGTCTGAAATGTGGACAACTGGAACCGGTTCTGTCGACTCCTTTCTGGCAAGCTCATCAGCGATTTGATGGTGGATGGAGAGATCTGTACGAAGCACAGAGGAGGATGGAAAAATTTGACTCAAAGTGCAACCATGTCCTACAGGGGACGGTCCCCTCCTTCAACCTAATAGCCGCAATAGACTGAACTTGAAGATAAACGGGAAGTAAGTACAGAATGGCGTTAAGGGCGGCTGTGAGGCAAGTTCTACATGCGCCAGTGATGCCAATGCATACAGTCCTCTGCACTTTCTCTAACCTAAAGCCGTTCCGAAGAGCTACACACCAAACTAGGCAACCATAGGTCAAAATTGGCAGTACCACTAAGTTGTACATCCAGAGTACGATACCTGGCTTGAGTACGCATATTTTGCCGAACATAAATTTGCAAGGGTATAAATCATACGGCCACCGTAGCTGAATGGGTTGGTGCGTGACCACTATTTGGAGTTCAGAGAGAACCTACATTCTCTCGAATCTCGGAGAAAACCCAAAATGAAGAAAACGTTTTTTCTAATAGCGATCGCCCCTCGGCAGGCAAGTGCAAGCCTTCGAGTGTGTTTCTGCCATGACAAAGCTCCTCATAACAAAAGTATATACTGTTCGGATTCGGCTTGAATCTGTAGGTCCCTCCATTTACAGAACAATACCAAGATGTACATCACAAATCGGAGTTTGTAGTCAAGTATTACACTAAGATACTTCACTTCCGACGAGAGCGTGAGGAACTGGCTATATCTACCTATTGTAACTATGTATCTACCTAGTTTTTATAGAAAATATACTTCACTTTATGAACAAGCCGAAGCAAGTTTACATTTAAGAAATACATAGTTTTGACAAACCGAATAATCGAAATCAATTACCAGCTGTGATAAACCTTCCCCAATGAAAAGAAATTTCCTTATTATCCATTTGAGTTGGTGTGAATTATTAATACACATAAATACAAATAAATTCTCTACAAACACTTCAAATCAAATACATTTTCCAAAAATAATTTTTCAACAGCAATAACACAGAGCCCTTCAAATTTTTCGAACACTCATTCATCTATGAGTAGAAGGGAGTGAGAAACCGCAGCACTTCAATTGTCTTGACGATAATAGAATTTTTCGATTTATTCAACACTTTTGCGCTTGACGAAATTTATTTTCACAGCACGCACAGTTGGCGCCCCTTGAGACTCGGTTCTTATTTGCCAAAAAAATATATTTTTTTTAATATTTTCTTAAAGGTTTGCCTTTTTCTATTGTTTTTCAGTGTTTGATCTCATTTAGTTTGATTACACCTGAAGCAAGGCAGGTGAGAGGAGCCTCGAAGCAGGAGACGCGGAATTAAATTCAGAGCAATAACTGCACACAAAATAATAGTTTGATTTATTTCATTCGCTTTTGCTGGGCGAACAATCACTGCTTGTGCAGATAACTTCATCTGTAGCATAAGCAAGTGCCTGCATGGATTTGTCGGCATGGCTTTAAGACCCTGCAGTCTGCCATTTATCCACTCAATCAAACGTCCCGCCATTCCGCAGTCCTACGATTCCACCATCAATCTCGCTGCTGATTCAACTGCGACTGCTCATCTCGTCTCGCCCATAACAAATCTTCTTACGAAATTCGTTGTTGCTGTGTTTTTTTTCATTTAATTTGACTGCTGTGCTGCTGGCTGCTGGCAAACTGCCATTGGTCTATGAGTTGAACTTCGTTGCTGTATTGCGTTTGTATTGCCAACTTTTGGTATTAAGTCTCTGCGCTGCACTATACTCACACACACATGCATACATGTAAATGCATACACTCGCACGTGTATGAGCACATCGCAAATGCTTTAATCTACTGTCAGAATCTGGCGCATACTTGAGGAAAGTGTATAAACGCTTCACATAAATACTAACTACCTATTTATACCCACGCGAGTGTGTGTGTGCGTTCGAGTGTGTGTAGCTGAATTTATTATACCAGCACATTCCAATAGCGTGGCTCATAATGCTGGCTCAAGCACGCACATATTTACGTGTACAATCATAAAATTCCATGCATTCAGTCATCGATATTTTCTCTGATGTCATGTCATTTCCCTTTGTCTTATTAAATTTTCTTTTTGGATTTTTCGAATGGAGAAATCCATCATTATTTATGAAATAATGGCAACAATATGATTCGGTATTATTGCATTATGGCAATATTCGCAGCACACTAGCGGACGCTTTTGAAGTAGCGACACACTCATATATTTACACACACACACATGCACAAAATAAGGCGTACGGCTTGGGATGGCTCGCCTGCAGCACAGCTGTAAATGCTTTTAGAAATTCATTCATGCAATAAGGATATTGCTAATATATATAAGATACGTTTGATTGTGGCATCGAAACAATAGAAGCTGAATGGCGGCTGAGGAAATGAGAAATATATAAGCTCTGGAAATGTTGGAGGTGGAAAGTATGCAGCGTTGGGAAGTGGGCAAGCAATTTTATCGTCGGGAGACATGTTGGTATGAGCTACTGCACTTGGCCATTGCGTTCTTGGAATTTTTATTGAAAATACGTTGAGAAGAATTTTCATCGTGCGCTGGAGAAGTTTCACGTAAGTATTCGAGCGCAAGTCGGTGGTCGCTGGAGGGGTGCAGCGCGAAGCGGAAGATGTGTATGCGTTGCCGCAAATACTGAAGCTACTTGTTGGGTGTAATGCGTTGATGCGGAAAGTGTTAATAAAATATAAGGCAATATATCTCACTGCTCGTCCGCACATCTACTTACTCAGTCGATAAATGAGTGGCGCAGGAAGCGCGCTTTTTTGGAGCAGTAGGATTTAGATTGTGGTGGCGGAGGGCGCTGCTGGCGTATGAGGTAGTGTTTGTGTTCATAAAAAATACGCTTATCTTTAATTTTTATTTTTCCCCCTAAGATTCACGTTTAGTACCTATCCATCTGTATAAGCTTCAATTATTTTTATTTTTTGTACTGATACTAAATTGCAATCAGCAGCAAATGAGCAAAATATTTACAAGTGACTTACCGGCACTGCTGTATATTCATTGTTTAAAGATAGCAAATACAAATTCAATTTTTTAAGTAAAACAACCAGCATCGGTGAATATCCCTAATATTAGTAGTTTTCGTTTGAACAGATGAGTGCGGAAAAAACGCAGACATGAAAGTACTTAGAAATGTAATAATGAGAATGTTTTAAATTATACTTTTGTTGCTTTTATTGATGCTGAAAATAAAAATCTTCATAAAAGAACTAAACATTTTGTAAGCGGTAGGTGTCATTAATGCCACTTGATTTTCACTTCATTTAAAAATGGCTGGCTTTTTAAGATCTGCAATATCCAATTTCTTTATTTTTAACTTAATCTGTATTTATCATTTAATGGAGATCTGATAGAATGTTAGTGGTAGTACAAACCATGTTTCTTTAAGGGACAGATACCTGTAAGCGGCCATATTTTCCCTGATTCTCATTAAAATTATTTAAAACGAAGAAGTCAATATATTTTTTTCAAAATTGGCATACAGTTTATTTAAACTTTAAAATAATAAACATTTTTTTTTTTTTAATCATTTTAAATGGCGGATGTACACTCAATTCTTCCAGGAAGTCGCAGCGGAACTTCTCAATCGGCGGGCATTGTAGCATCGGCGTCAGTGACCTGAATACAAAAATTTGTTTGTTTGTTAATGTCATAATTTCTATATGAATTAACTATAAATGGAAAAAAAATCACGGAATCAAATGCTTAAAAAAAAACGAATTTTGGGGCGAATTTTCCTACTATTTTTGCTTCGAAATTATTTTATGAAAAACATATTAAGAAAAAACTTTTTTTTTTCGAAATTTTACATTTAAAAATTAACTCTTTATTTCTCAAATTGCAATAATAGTTTAACCTTGTAAGACATAAGATATCCGGAGGTTTCAAAATTAAAAAAAAAAATTTACTTTTAATGGCGCTTACATATATACACTAAATATTATGTAAATGGTATACCAAATATTTATACAGTATCGAAAGCAACAGCAAAGCGATGATGACAACTTTTACAGTATGACTGGCCAATCATCGGAAATGTTCAAAGAATCATCTCAAGCGCTCAGTCGGACTAGAATTCTATTGCCTAGAAACTGAACAATAGTCGGAAGCGCTTTTGGGATCATTTGCATAAGGCTAGTCTTAATAATAACCTCAATATATAGTTGCCATACGAACTGACTCAAAAGAACATTAAATGAGCAGAGTAGACGTTTCCATCTGTCTTTACTAATAAGCAAAAACTACTGAAATAAAACACGACATTTTGATATTGTAATTTTATTGATAGCGCCTAGTAGGGCTTATACAATTCGGCATTCAAATAACTGAACAGATTGAAGCACACAGAGTTAATGACGCACCAGTCTGTGAGTGTTTTTATGGAAGGCATTATCGCAACTGCGTTTAGTCGAGGCCGAAGTGTTGCAGGTTCAAATGGTAGTAAATTCAAAGATTTGTGAGATGTTATTGGTGGTATGAAACTTATCTCAAACGAGGCGTATGAAAATAAGTTGGTCAGGTTTTTTACGAATACAAAGCAGTGCCTATCAGTTAAGTAGGATTTAATCCAGGACAAGGATGTTGAATTGAGCGCAAAAGAAGTAAATTTCAGCAGAGGCAAACGACGTGATACTTTGTCAAAAGCTTTCGAGAAGCTAGTGTAGATTGTATTTACCTGAGACCAATAAAAATCGCTGAAAATAATCAGATTTGTGACTGCTGAGCGATTGGCGATGAACTAATGTTGGCTTCTTAACAGCAAAAGACAATTTTCAGTTTACAACAATCTCAAATAATTTTATAACTGCAGAAATGTTTGAGAGCGGATATAATTGCGGACACCATTTATGTTGCCACTTTTAAAGACAGGGGTTACAGGTATTTGTTGTCAATCGCCGAGAAATATACTTGAGGCCAGAGAGTAATTGAATGTAAAGTTAAGAGGCTCAGCTAGGCATAGACAGTTTGTTACCAAAAGAGCTGAGATATCATCTACATCGGTTTGAGACGAGGCTCTATGATCAGCAATATCGTGAATTACATTGTCAGTTGAAATGTTTAAGGACTCAAAGTTTAGCGCGAATTCACTGGGGTAAGCAAAACCCTGTAAATTGCAATTCTAGTCATTGACAAAATTGGTGATGAAAAACTCGTCGAAAAAGTTTGCCGAGTCAGAGACAGAATTCGCGGAATGACCATTGGGGAAGGTGTTAGTTGGAATTGAGAAATACGATTTCGTGGAGTCCATGACACGTCAAAAGTACTTTTAATTCGACAATATATTGTCTTCGATGCTTATAATATAGCTTGATATTATAGAAAAGCTGATTGTTCACATAAGTTTCGCCGCCAAACAATCAAATTAACTTAACTTGCGATTCAATAATGCCAGAAAACTCACTTCATTATATGGCCAACATTTTATATATTGCAAATGTGTACAACAACCAATGGAGGCTAAACCTGCGGCGCAGTTGATAGCACTTGGGTCTCCGCAGTAGAATAGACCGGAGCAGGTTGCTTTCCAGCTTAGTATTGAAACTCCCGCGCTGCTTTCAAACGGTTTCAAATTTGTTTAGATTTCTCGTTGCAGCGCCTAATTCTTTTCTCTTCAACTCCTTCCAAATATTAGTTAATGTCAGACGTGCCAGCCTCTCTTAAAGTCTCAGTCAAACTTGAGTGCTTCCATAGACTTAACATATATGTATATTTGTGTGCATACAAGTAAGTATATATATTATTATCGTTCCAATTCCTCGCTTTTATATTTTGTTGATCTCTGTCCCCTTTTTGCCTTCATTGATTGATTTCAGTGCGCCTACTGCCATTCACTCAATTCCCTTTGTCCAACTTTCCGCAAGTTCTTTCGTATTAATAATCTATTGTCCGCTGCGCTTTGCTACTCGCATCATTGTTCGAGCAGAAACGGCGCTAGCTACCGGAAAGGCAGCAAAATAAATGCTCAACTCGCTTGTGCGTCTACTCCGAGACAACTCATTCGATTTGAAAGCAAAGTCATTTTATAGGGTTACCGACAGTTTTTCTTATTTTTTATCGTATATTGCTTTTGCTTTGCGCAAAATTGCAACGATAACATCACTGTGCTAGTGCTATTTCAATAAAGTTCATTTTGCTATTGTTATTTGATGTTACGTCAGATTCTGCTGCCACGCCACTACTCTTGGCTGTTGGCCTCTGTCGAGATTGCTTTTTAAGATATTTGTTGTTGTTGCTGTTCTTTCTGTTCTTGGCTTTTAGCATATTTCTTAGTGTTGATATTTTCCTCTTTTTATTGTTGTTGTTGTTGCTACTGTTATGCCATTGTGTGGCAAAAATTTAATCGTAATTTGAGGATCATTGGATCAATTTTGCAGTTTATGGCTCTTGGAAATTCAATTTTCCTACGCCGCTTGGGCAATTACGGTTGTGCTTGTGGAGTGCTTTGGCGCCTGTGTGTGCGCGTCTCTGATTATATGCTTCATTTGCACACTCACATACAAACACTCACTTCGTATTATACTCGTTGGTCCTTTGCAGGGCATAAAAAAGGATTTAAGGCGCTAAGAAAATATTTTCAACCGCGTTGATAGCATCTGATTGGGTTTAAAATAGAAGTATTCCGCTAGTTCGTTTATTTATTTATTTTTGATTTTCCTTTTCGCTGTTTTACATATAAATATGTGCACTCAAGAAATTTCCCTGAATTGATTTTCAGACATGCGGCAAGATATCCTGCTGGAGCATGTGTGTATGCATGTATGTGGGCAAATATTCGACGCTTAAACGTTAGTGAGTTGGTATATTTGCATCACAAAAGCAATCGCAATGTATCAGAGTGGCCAGGTTTAGAATATCTATTTTTACAGGACTATCAGATATGAGTGGAAAATTGCTTTTTATGCAGCTTCCACCTTGCGCAAATTTATTTCAGCAAAAATATAGTTTCTAACAATCTACTGCTATAGTTTTACAAGAGAGAGCCTTAGAAAGCATTTAAATTCATTTGGAGAATGGATTAAAGCAAGTTTTTCTGAAAATCGGGATTGTATATGGAAAAAAACTGCCCGCGGAGTAAATAAAACTAAAATTAATTAAATATTTTTACCATCGAAGGATTTTTCTAGGGCAACCGAGTAGCGCGAATCTAAATATACAATTTATTTTTGACAAGAAAACGACCGCTAAGGTGTGATTTGGTGTACAAATAGGAAAAACTCCATATCCATACAGAATCTTCAACTAAGAACTCCACATTACTAAACTCAATGTATGAGATTTTCAATTTATTTATTAATCCTCTTGATATTGAGATTATAGGTATACCCCTTTAAATCTACTAACTGCGGGGTACAAGTAACATTATCACTTCAGCCAACACCAGATGTTCCACAATCAGTATTTGACCAGAATGGGACGTCAGGCGCTTCTCAATAGGCCAAGGGAAAAAGTGTCTTTGTTAGTTGCCTTGATCAAAAGCCACTGTATCCTATGTAGCCCGACATGCTCAAAGATTGCACGTACCTCAGTTCAACTAGATGCTGCAAGAAGGAGAAAGAGGCTGTTACACTCTGTGCTTGTGTTACTGTCCCGCGAGACACGCCAGTAGATTTATATACTTTGGCTTATCGTTCTTGAACGATACAGATGACCTTAGGGATATACTTAATCGCCAGTCAGATCATTCGGTTTGCACTGAGAAGAAAATGCTTCTCCCAGCAATGCTTCTTCTAGCAGCTAAACTGGAACTGCAATATCTCAATGGATCAGCAACGGCATATGTGAGTTAGTTAAAATACCGGCTGCCACTTCCACCTATCTAGCTAAAAGTGCGATACTAATTCCTATATTTCATTTCAGGAAAGACAAGCTTCTGTTTTCTGTAAAAAACACACCTTAAACTTTCAAGGAAATATAGGCGTGGTTCGCAATGATGAAAGCTGTGTTCTCAAGAAAATAGAATCCTCATATCTTTTTACCCACTTTCACTTTATTGGTAAGAAATTCAAGTTTACTTCAGTGTTTTTTATTTTTCAAGCCAACATTTCTATATTAAAATAGTTATGTTTAGGAAATTAAAGTTTCTAATTTATAAGGTTTCATCATTCGTTGAAAGAAAAAGATGTCAATCCGCGTTGCAGGCAGGATTTAAAACTAAGCGTAGCTGTCCTGCGGCTATGTTGAAAATACTTGACGACATAAGCATACAGTTGATCAATGGTGACTTAACTCTTCTTTGATTTTTATTTTTCTAAGACTTTTAGACTTAGTAAGCCACAAATTTCTTTGTAGAAAGATTAAATATTACTTTAGATTCTCTAATAGTTCTGTTAAACTTCTGAACAGCTACTTTGCTTGAAGAGCTCAAAAAGTGATATGCAAATGTGATGTGCCGCAATGTTAAGTGTTTGGTCCACTTTTGCTTAGTATTTGTGGAGATGAAGTACTCTGTGTGTCAGTATATTATAAAACGCTGATAAAACCCAGTATTTACTTGTGTTTATACAATCGCGTTGCCCTTGTCTATGACTCTTAACACTCACACGTCTGCAATTCCGCACAGGGGTCGTGCTAATGGCATTTCCTTAAATGCTGCTAAGTCATATGTGTGGCATATTAGTAGCAGTGTTCACATGCAGATATTCTAAAACTGTGTATTGGTAATAGTGTTGACAGTTACATTGACTGACAAACTTAGATATTTAAGCTTCGCTACTACTTCTATTTTGGGTTCCACTGGCTATATAATTAAAATAGCGATGTGCATTCTTATTTACATAGATGGATAATATCAGGAAATGAGCAAGACGCGCAGAAAGTTAGCTGTTCAACTCACTGTACCGCACATAACGAACGCACTGTGAACAGTGTAATTCAAAATTTTCTCTGTTTCGTATTACAAAATTCACGTTGCGTTCACTAGAACTGGGAGTTTGTGGCTTCAAAAAATATGACCACATCTCTTTTTGGAAAGACAAAAGTCTTTGCTGCAGCATTTTTGAATATTTGTTAGCTAGAAACTGAATATATATACAAGCTCATAGAATTCAAAGCGCCGAAACACCTGTAAGATAAATTAAAATTATGTAAGTCTTGTAGACATCAAACACTGAATATCCCTTAATATTCCTATTTGTCCTCATTAAGGCTCTGGAATTCCACTTCTAACACTGCTAAGGCTGCAGTAAGTAGGGACAGCTACTAAAAGGTAAAACATAATTATTTTATCTCCGTACGATGAATGGAATTGCAGTTTAGCTCTTCTTTTTCCCCTATTATTGCTCCTTTTTCTTTCTATTTTTTTTTTTTTCTTGTACGAAACGAAATGGGATGACTGTTAATATCTACGAGTTTCTTATCCATTCATTAATTGTATTTAATATGGTCACAATTGGTTGTTTTACATTAGATTTCAGAGCTTGATTTTGAGTTTTGTAACTGAATGCTTGTTGGTGTACTTTAAATTACGGAGTCTCGCAGATAAAACCTCCTCCATTAAATTCAGCCATAAACATATAAATGAAGAATTTTCGGTATAAACTAAATAATAGATTATCATTTAGTTCAGTAGAAGAACGTGGCGCGCACAAAAGAAAATAGAAATTAGGCATTCCTTTGCTGACAAAAACACCACATCTTATTTCCGCTCACGAAATATTCACAAGCACACTAAATACTTTGCGCTTATCATGCATTAGTGGCATAACGAAATGAGTGAATTAAATGCAAAAAAAAAACACAAAAAACAGGAGAATTAAAATAGTTGCAAAGTACTGCAAAACTGCAAACTTGTGACAGCGACATTCTTCATTAATTTGCATGCCAGCAGCAGCCATTTTGAAGTTACCAACTAATAAAATTCCCTATGCAACAACACCACCAGCAGCGGGCACGAGAAATTCTACAAAATTCTTTCAGTCTTGCCATTTTCATGCTTCGTGACACTGGTGCTGCTGTATCGAGTTGAGTGAATGATGCTCCACGGGGAAGTGCAGTTCAGTGAAAATGCCATAAAACTGCAATAATGTTCATCATACGCCGTGGATGCAACTGAACGAACGTTAATGTATAAGTATATCGATACGACATTCAGGAGCGTATTTAGTTAGATTATGAAACTGTAGGTGTTCTACTAAAAAAAAAAAAATCTTTGTAGTGGCTGAAATAAATGTTGTAAATCTTACAGCAACGCTGTCCGATTTTGTTGCAAACTATCAATTTCCTTGTACCACCGAAAACTCTATGTAATTTCAATACTTTCTATCCAGGTAATATCACGACTAGTTATGCAAGGAATGCTTCTTTATTGCGTGCACTCTACGAATTCAACGAGATATCGATTTCTGTCTGACTTGATGTCTCATTACCTAAGGATTATTTTCCTTCTTTGCTATATTCTGCATAAGGAAGATATCAAATGTCTTTAGTTAAGGGGAATTTACACAATTTATTTCTCAGAAAAGCGCAGAAGAGGTGCATCTCCATTTCCTCATTTGCTATCTCGAAAACCCTTTGGTCCCACTACAATAGACACAGGACCCAGAAAGTCCTCTAGACTCCACGCTACTCAATTTCCAAACTCACAGCTGCATTTACTGACCAGTGGGCGATCGGCATACTCCGTAAATGTGCGGGATTGGTAGCTAAAGGATTAAGGTCATTGAGTGCCCCTTTCTTCGACATGCCCCACGCACCAAATTTGATCCCATCAATATTCTCCATCACATCAACAGCTCTGGTTGGCTTTAGATATCTGCCTGTTGGATGTCTCATAATGTATTCAAAACGGCGCTTTTGTACTTTTTGGAGAGTGGTAGACTGGTACTTCGTCCATTTCACCTAACTACTTATATTCTGCCTTTTGATGCATTAAATATAATCATTTTTTGGCTGTTAATTTATTATGGATATTTTTAACAATTTAATTTTATCTACTTTTGTTTTAATTCTTGCTTCAAGCTCAGTAGTCAGTTAGAGCTTTGCTCATTCACTTTATTGCATAAATAAATAAAATTAAAAGGTGGGGCCCACCTCAGACCCGCTACGATTGACAGCTATTTTGAATTGAGCGTTTTAAAAATATTTTATAATAGCTTTTTGTATTGAGGTCCTATGCTCATAAAAACTCATCAATTTTATTTATTAAAATAAATGCTATAGAAGAAAAGTTTAAAAATTACAAAATTATAAACAGTGCTTTATCATACAAAGTTATTGCAAATCCCAAATTAATAATCTTTTAGTTTTTTAACATTGATGAACAGTGCGGAATCCAATCTAAATTAAATCTAAAAATTTTAAACATCAGTTTTACTATTGTTAGTGTATAAAAAGCAGCTTTGCCCAAATATTTTCTGCTTATACATTTTTTTTTGTTTTTTGATTTTGAGAAATATCTTTTAACTATATCTTAATTTTTTTGTGTTTTTATTTCTTATGTAATATCTTAAATAAAATATTTTACTTTCTTTGTTCTTTTTTTCACGCAGATATTTGGTACTTAAGAATCTATTTAAATGAATGAGAATGAAAAGAAATTTTTGCTTGTTTGACCCTTCTACTACCCATAAATAATTGCTGTGGTTGCGGCCCTGTACACATTTATGGGAATGTATGCACGTTGTCCGCTAACTGGCAGTGACATGCCAAAGACGATACAAACTAAAGTGAAATTACGACACGTAAAAGGCGGCGGTGTACAATGAATTGCAAAAGAAAGAGAAACAAGAAGACTCTTCTCATTTCATAAAATATATTGAAGCTATGTATGTACGTGTGTGTATGTATATGCAACTTTGTAGCATTCGATCGCAATAGTTTGGCGAAAGGAATTGTAGCGCTGGTGACTGTTTAATATACCAACATAAATTTCAAGTATTTTTAAGTGACTGCTCATAATTGGCTATTTCTTACAATAAATAGGTATTTCGGTGCGCAATGTAAAATGAGATAGTGCGGTAGTTAAGGTAATGAAATTTGAACAACTATGTATAACTTGGCGACTATGTTTTAGGTAATAAAAGTATTAGTCCTTCCATGTGGAAGAACATACGCTAATTCTCCGAAAAATCGGTTATAGGTAACAGGGTTGGGCATAGTGCACTAAAAAATTAATGTAATAAGCGAATATTTAAAACACTGAAAAACTGAAGATTTAGTGATAATGAAACCCTTATTTTAACTACCACTTAAAAATTAGAGGTAGCGCAAAATGCCCATCCCTTATAAGTAAAGTAAATTCCACCAAGCGTACTAGGTTCAGTTTCATTGGAGCGCGAGCTCGAGACAACTTGGGAATGATCTACTTGTAGCCATGGTTGAGAGACTTCCTAGGGATCTTGACATTCATCTGACCGAATTCTTTGCAGTATCCCAATAATTACCGTATACTTTCACAAAATAGGTCGTGTTGAGAAATCTACCATCTTCAACTGCAAACTTCTACTACGCCAATAAGTCGTATATATGAGAACATAAGAAATCTGTCAGGCTTACGATCATTGGAATGATGAGAACAGAAAAGTGTAAAGTTGTTTCGGCGTGTACGAGGAATTTAATTTGTTGCAGAGTATATGGTGATTGCCAAGTAAAAACAACGTAAAGAGATATCTGATGAGAAAGTGCTCTACGCTTTCACCCCACGCCTAATAGGAGGAACAAATTATGTCTTGATGCTTATTTCTCCTATTTGTTTATTAGAAGTAACATAATATGAGAACGAAGACTAACTGTCAGGGCCTATAACACGATAGTTTGGCAAAAGTCTATCTTATTATTACCAAGTCATATTAAATCATGATAGGTAAGACACAATCTTCTCAATTTTTAAAATAGTTATTATTTTAAATAGTTATTTTTGTGATAAAAACAGTGACTAAGAGATTTGGAAGTTTATTGGATCCGAAGTGTCTCTTCGCTTAAAAGATGATCAGTTCATTGGTTATTACCGAAAAACGAACATTGTTGTTGTGTGCTTCCTGGAAAGAAGTGTTGGTGTGTTGGTTTCGTGTTTCTTATTCTAAGTCGGGCGTATTGGCTTGTTAAATATCGAGGTGTATTACGTGGGACGAGAGCTGGTTTGCGCATGCCGTTGGATGCACTATATCGATGCTTAAATATATTCTATTCTGCTAGTTTAATAAAGTCAATGTATTTTATGTGTCTATGTGTTTGTTGACGGCATAAGTCGCGCTATTTTTTCTGCTCGCTCGTTGCCTCGGATACCTTTATGGCTCGGTATCCACATAATATTGATTTCGTTTATGTTACGACTACAAATGACTCTTATTTCTTCATTAAGTTTTCTACTGTTAAACATATTTTATATGGCTTTGATGGACGTAGTTTACCTATATATTGGCTTCATGGTTGCGTGTTACAATCACCCGAAAAGACTGTCTTACCTTTTTGCTCTTTAGTAAAGGCACTGATCAGCTTTTTTATTAAGAGGCACTTAGTTGGTTGGACAATGCTAAGACTGCATCAATGGTCTTGGTATGCCTTTTTTAGACGAAATGGCAGATTTGCACAACGATTTCTGCAAAATCTAGAGCATTAACCGACTCAGATCAAATTGGATGCGTCACAGTTCGCTAATTTATTAGCAAGCCCGTTACTCAGTAGCCTAGCATTAACATGCGTTCAAGGTAGTTACTCTTTGCGTCCGTTGATCGCGGCAAAACCTATGAGGTTCTACTCACACCCTTGGCGTCTTACGAACCTCATATGCAAATTTCTTGCCCGAAATTACTGAAAGTACCTGATGTGTTAACAGTTGGCGATAGCAGATGAAAAAGAAGGCCACATTTTTCAATGAGAAAATGAAGTGGGAAAGGCTTGGGCCCACTTTATGCCTTTACTAATGTCTGCTAGCATTAAGAAGAAACTCGCTCGGGATTCTGGTTAATGCACCAATCAACCAGAAGATTTACGCTGGATTAGACGTGTGGAATGAACCTTGAATCTTAAACTTACTTCATTAAATTCGTTTCTATATAAAATTGTGCTGAAAAAAGTTATCTTAATGGACAATTTTTTTGATTTTCGGTCGAACATATCCCACAATATGTGATGTGCTCATTGAAGGAGAAATGCCGCCTCCGAACGTTAAGTAGTTTTTATGAGCAGCTTTTTTATGGCTAAACGTTTCGCCTCAGGGTTGCCATTGCCTGTGTTTTAGGTTTTATAGCTGCAGTGAGACTTAGTTGTGCCATTGCAAATAACCGTTGTGGGCACCAAGTTGCATTATATGTAGCAGTACTCAAGAGGGAGATACATAACTATGAATTATAATTTTTCATTTCTCCAATAAAGCTCCATTAAACAACTTAAATAATGCGAACACATCTGAAGTAGTGCAAATGTAAGTATGCATACATACATACAAACATGCTAAATAACTATTGCGCATACATAAGTGCATGTGTGTATGTGTGTGCATGTGCATTATTGCAGTGATACTATTAAACACATTAAAAGCACGTTTTGCCAATAAACACCACCAAATGTGGCACTTCAGCATACGTTTGAGCATTTGCTGAATTACCGTTACACAACCATAAAAACCTCGCTCGCCCCACCAGCTGCATGATGCTAAAAATAATCACCGCAAAATTGTGTAATATTTTCGTGGCTGGAACGACATTACGCACCGAGCAGTAGACAGCAGGGGAAAGAGGCGCTGAACAATGAGAAACCACAATGAACATCAACAACAACAACAATCAGAGCAGCTAAGGCGGCAATGGTTGAATGCGAAATGCTGGCGTGGGAAAACGAGGTGAAAAAGTGAGACAAAAAACAAAACAGAAGAAAAATGAAAACTACAAAAAAGCCAGTTTAGTAAAGTAAGCAATTGTCTTACGGCAAGTGGCCATTAGCAAGAAAATCCCGGTATACTTAGGCACTAACAAAAAAAAAGCATACGTTTCTCTATTTTTATGTTAGTGTGAATGTGTAAGAGTTAGAAAACAGTGACAGAAAAAAGAATCGGCTTAGAAAGCAGGCCACAACACCAATGGCCCCAAGAACGGAAGAGACTACAGGAGATGCGAGTGATTGTAGATGAGGATGAGAGTGCGAAGAGCGCAGAGTGAGGGAAGAAACTGGGACCAGCAAATGTGTTTTTTCCTACAAAACCATATGCATGTATTTACGTATGTACAAACACATGCTTAGTGTATACATATGTGCGTAATGCGCAAATGTATGGATGTGTGTGTATGTGTACATGCAGCCACCAGGCGCACAAGGCATATGGCAGCGGAGTGTAGGCTTACAAAGCAACACTAGCGAGGAAATTAGAACAAAATGGCAGGAATAACGGCACACATGGGACACATACACAAAGCTGTGCGCACACTCACATACACAAAGATAAAACAAAAAGCTAAGCATAAAAAGTGGAACTATCAAAGGCTTGGAAGGGAATAAAAAATGCCAACGCTTGGCATGAAAGCTGCAAAGGATGACGGAGGCGTGCTTAATGGCTTACATTGAGTCTCGATATAAGCACAAACACACAAAGACATACACACTCCCGCATAGAAGTACTGGATATGAATAAATGCGTGAATTCGTCTGACTGTGTTTTTTTTTTTTTTTTTTTTTTTGTTTCTTTAATTTTTTGGATTTGTGTGGTGCTTTACATGAGCCTTTGCTGTTGTTGCCGTTGTTGTTGTTAGTGTTGCGTTGGTATATAGTGGTGTCGTTTGCAACATTTCATACATCAGCATTCTACTGCACTCCAGGGTACTAGAAAACTGGAAAACTGCAACAGTTGCAATGCGTTGATGACACTTTTTAGGCCGCCAGTCTCTGTTGTCTCACTAAACTTTTCCAGTTACTCCACATAGTCCCTCAGTGTTGCACAGAGCATTCCGTTAGACGGCACAATACACAATTGTAGGTGGGTATTTTTGTAAATGTTTGCTGACAAGATGTGTGACAACAATGAAAGGCTGAAGTTGCACTAACCGCAAAATCGCAGGAAGAAAACAATAAAAGTCGTAATGCTAAGCAAATAGAGGCAGTTTGGAAAAGGGGAAGAGAGACATTCTTAAATAAAAATCCACTCAAAATACACAAATGAACGAATGGAGTAACAAAAATTTATGTTAAGCAAATGCAGGCATAGTCAGGATCAGATTAAAAGCAACTTTAGTAATATTCAAAAGGGACATTTGAACAAGTGCTTGGCCTATTTAATATGAGCAGGAGTATTTAGTTCACATAAATGAGCTGGGGCTTACTTTAATAAATCTACAGTAGCAGTTCATTAGTTTCAATTAATTCAAGTGAAAGAGATATTTATCGAAATATATTTCGAAAAAAATTAAGATTTACGCGAGCTGAACAGATCGGAAATACTTCCTAAAATTAATTTTATTATTAAGATATTTTTTCCAAAACTATATACATTTTGAATTTAAAATTATATCAACGGACATAAAGTGAACCGATTTGTCATGCCAATTTAGCCTTTTTTTGGCAGATTGGCTTAACCCCTTCGGATCTCATGTGCAGAATTATGCACATAATGTTTTTATTTTTTTTTGTTGACAACACTTGGGACCTAATGGGCATAATGGTGCACATGCCGGAAAATTCGGAAAACTTAATAAATTTGTGTGATTTTTCACACATTTGTTTTTATGATCTCCTTCTTACTAATAATTAGTAAAAAAAAGAGGTTGTCTGTAAAGTCGGTTTACTGATGATAGTCTAACGTGACAACGTCATAAGAAAATATTGATGGAATGGTTGAAATTTTCAAAACAAAATTTTAATTTTATTTGTTTGACAGATATTTTGTATGGATATAGAGGAGGAGGTAAATGGAATTGCAATGGAATAGGTCAAGTTACATTTACACAAACGTGAAAAATGACGAAACATTTATCAAATTCATGAAAGATATCTTCAATTTCGATTGTGCATCAGACGTTAATAAGTCAACGACACTAAGAGGCAACATCATCGATTTGCCTTTTTCAAGACTCTTTACACTCGAAACATTTCCTTTCATTTCCCACTTATTCTATCATCGTCCTATTCTCAGCAGAGAAATGGTTCATTACCATGCACACAGGAAGAAGTGCAAATACAAGTATGTGAATTTATATACAAATGCGCATATACATACATATATACGCTCACTTAAGTAGGGAGAGCAAGATGTCGAACGTTGACGAACGTTGTGATCTTTGTCGTTCGTTCCACGCTCCAGGTAACGACCATGAGCAAGATAACGACGAATGAGCAAGATAACGACACATTTTTTCGCGCGTGCAGCCGGCTAAATCGAATTATAAGACGTTATCACGTCAAAAACTAATTTTATTATTCATAAACAATAATTCAGGTCTGATGGGGTTAAGCATTAAGTAGTAATGAGATATAGTCCCAAACACTTAATTTTTGGCAAACGGACATATTGATGCGATCTGTCGGCAGAGAAGGCCATCGGAAGACCAATGAAAGTATTGCTGCTTATGCATTAACAAAACAAACTGATTTTCGTGTCGTAAGGGTAATTATTATATTTAATTATGTATAAACAGGCTTTTGTTGCCCGAGAGGTATGTTATAAAATTAATGCTTATTAAACGAAAATGTGTTTTAATAGAATTTATGGCAGTCGTAGATGGTGGATGCGACCATAACTTCGAGATCTGGACACACATTCGTTTTTCAGGGTAATTTGGTTAAACCTAGCCCGGAAATATGACGGTATGATAACAAGAGAACCACCATCAATAAACAACACCGCGATACAAAACTGTTCGTCAGAATACAGTTGCCATACTTGCCGTACGGCAAAAGTAGAAAGTTGCCAGTTTTTGCAGAGGGGGAAAACCCAAGCATGGGGAAATAGGAAGAAGGGGCTTTGGATTAGAGGATGACGATCAATAGCAGCCAAATACATACGTACTAACCGCTTCACGCTACTTATGAATTTAACTCGCAGATGTAGCAAATAAGTCTCAGATATTTAAATATTTCCTTGACGAGAGCAGTGCAATGCAAGAAGATGCTAAAATGATTTTAGCTCGTGCTCCAGACAGCTTCCGCAGAAAGGACTTGAAGCAATCCCAAGTCTCACAGCATGGACACCAAACGGACCGTGCTTGGTAAGGTACCTACCAAATTCGAGTGCTGCGGCTTTGCTTGCCTTAGAAGTTCGATCGAGCGTTTCGAGACGTAAACGTCTCATAATATCCAAATAAAAGTATTTATTAACTGTCTGACCATGTGACGCGTTGTATTCCATCAAAACTGTGAGCATTACTTTTTTTTACTAAAACCTATGTGGTGGGTTTGGACTTGATTCGTTCCTAACTCTCCACTCACTAGTTTGATGCTTGGATAGCGTTTTGTCTTCATTAGTGATACATTTGATAAATGTTGGGTCGCTTGAACATTCAATCTTGGAAAACATGTATTTGGCGATATTAACGCGGTCCCTGATTTGCAAAAGATTCAGGTTCCAAAGGACGGCGCAAGCCCAAATCGTTAACTGTTTGTTCTGAATGGACCCATAAGCAATATTCAAGCACTCTGCCTTTCACTTTATTAATGTTTTGATCAATTTTCAATGTCCACAGCCAGCCACTACGTTCGTCATCTTCCATCTGTTCTGAAGCACTCAAGCCTCTCGTAAACGGCGGTTTTCTTTATAGTATTATTACCAAAGGGGGTTCCAAATATTTCTATGATTTGCGTACCATTAAACTCTTTTTTAACGTAAAACTTCATACGAAAATTTTGGAACTGTAACAACTCGAAAACACGTGCCCAAATAGATTTATTCAAGACGTAACTTTTACAAATGTCAAGCAATGGCGATACAATTTTGGTAGAAATGTTCATCACAGATGTGACCGTCTAACAAAGAACACAAAACTCATATCAGCTGAATTAGAGCGGCACCTAGCCGTTGTTTCGGAAACATTTTGATGAAGGTGACCCTCTGAGTTAAATATCCTTTAAAATATTCCAAAAATCAAACTAATTTTTTTATAAACAAAATGAAGATTTATACGAGCAATCTAAAATAAGCGGTTTCACCATTAAAGGTTGAGTACAAAATGTTGCTTATTAAAAATGTTTAATTCCAGCAAACAATGCAAATAATTATAAAAAAGGAACCGTTTAAATTCCCGAGGTTGTGACTTCAAATAATTAAAAAAAAAGCTTATGCAAATAGTTCTTGATAATTAATGATCACCGCAAGGGTAATTTTCAAAACACACGACTTTGAGAGAATCGCGTCTAAAGTTTAGCGTGCACATCTCGTTCCAAGAAAGGTCGCGCACTTCCACGGTCTGTAACTTTCGTTCTAGTGCTCCGATCTTTATGATTTTTTGAATTTGTATTTTTAAGATGATGTACTTTTAGAATATGCCATAAAAAAAATTCGTTTTTTTAGTCCAACACAAGGTATCATATAACCCTTTAAGGTTATCCAGTATTTAGTCGAGATTTAATCTTATATATCCTAACTGCGCCGATACTCATTTGCACATTCTAATAGTTAAATATTTTCCATTTTAATGTATGAGACTACTGTGTCCAAAGCTGTCCAAACTGTCTACAAGCTGGGTATATTAGAGCCAAAGAGAAATTGAAATATTGCCTAAAATTGGAATAATAACAACTTACGAGCCTTAAGCGTATTAGACGAGACAAAATTTTCAAAGTTTTATCCAGTGGTTTCAGAAATATGCACATGTTTTTAAAAATGGGCGACGCCACCCTGTTTCTTAAAACTTTTAAACGGTCACATTTTTTCTCCCTCTTAGTATTTTTGAAAAAGTTGCGGTGGATAATTAATTTTTAGACAAAAGCGAACAAAAATGATATTCAATGAATGCACCTTTGGAAAATCTAGTAATCAATAGACAAGCTTTGAAGAATCAATTTATATCTTATTTCGGTTTTTTTTTTGCTTTTCCGCTTTTTTTCACAATACTAGGGCCCGAAATAAAATCTTTTGTTTTCTAACAGAAAAGCAACCATATGAATACACTTACGCACACACACATATGTTTTGCAAGTCCATTGATACTCTTTGTTTACTTGTGTAAGACACTTAGTAAGTACTTGCAACAAAAGAAACCATGAAAATAGCTAACGAGCGTAGTCAACGCATTTCGCTGCCTAACAGGTGCACACTTTTGTAAAGCAAAAAGTAAAAATAAATAAAACAAAGAAATGGGCTCTTCACAATAGAAAAACAACTGAATAGAATTGAGCGCCGTCGTACAAATATTTGAGGGTGCACATGGAGAACTACTTCGACACATGTTTTCTTATTTGTACCTCTATTAACAATGCGGCATGCCACACGTCGGCGCAAGCCATCAGAATTGCGACCACCTAAAACAATGTTGTCCTTCCAACTATAGTGCGTGTGACTTACATGTTTACACAAGCATTATTGGGGAGGTATGCAGAATTGTAGATGTGGGTACCTGTGCCCAAAATAGAAGAAGTGGGATACGTTGGGAAGTTTGGATCATTTATTTATTTTTTTGTCTGATGATGACTTTAACTAATTACTTATAAAAATATACTTAATTCTACAAGCCTGAATCATTTAGAATCAAATTATCCAACTTTGGGCAAAATTTAAAAAATTCAATAAATTTTCAGCAAAATTTCAAACTTTTTATTCAGATTTTTTTTCAAATTTATTATTTTAAGCGTTCATAAAACTGCCTATTCAGTTTGAGTGTAAGTTACTAAATATGTGCAATACTTCTTATATATTTTTTGTTTTTCAGGCAGAGTTCGCTATTTTTTGTACTCAAGCCTGAAATCTTTTTTATGTGTAAGAAAGCATTGAACTCCATGATCATCCATCCATAAAAATTACCAAAAATCGGCCACCTGTCAATGGCATAAAAACCAATTACATTAACTAATAAATTAGAAAGTTTTAGAGTCTTCAACTGTGCTTATACTTTTGGTGCCACCTGTAGTAAAAAAAAAAAAATATGCTACAAAGCCACCTTAACTCACATTTACGAACTTTTAGATCATATTCATACATCCAAATGCACATACATACATGTGTTGGCGCACCTACTACTTACCATTCAGACCTTTTATTGTTGTTTGTTTCCAGTCTACTTTTTCGGAATCTATTTTTACCGAGCTGTTGCTTTTGTCTTCTCCATTCTATTGTCTTTTGAATGGCTTTCTATTTCGCGGCTATTTCTTTCTCTGTATGTGTGTGTGGTTTTTATGGTTCAGACAATGAGATTTGAGGCATAAAACTAGGCGCATCTGCCCATATAAATTTGTTATAAATTGGTAGTTTCATGTTGACAATGCCATTGTTCGAGCATCATAAATGCGCAATGACTTACTGCTCCGGTGGTCGTCACTAACATGGCACAGTGGTACAGATTCATACATTAAAAAAAAAAATTGAGAGAGTGGTGCAAGGCTTATGAAATTTAGTTAGAAGAATTTCAAAAATGGTTGAAATCGTTTACTTCGTAGGCGTCCTTCCCTAAGTCTATAGCAAAAATATTTAAGCACATATTTTAATTTAAGCATCAGAAGGTTAGGTTATGTTGGCCTGGTTGGCATTAAGCCACGCATAAACCTGTTGGTCCCTAGCAAAAAAGAATAGATACCGACATCTATGAATACTGGAATAAGACATCATGTAGGATGTCAACGCTGCTTGCGATTCTAAACAGAGCTGGAGATTTGCTTTTGAGACGTCGCCCAGACCCTCAGACAGTGGGGCTCCCAGGTATTTTAAACGCGACATCAAAAAGAAGAAATCAAGAAGAATAAATCTTATCGAAATTCCATACATAAGTTAGTCTTATGGAAGGCATCGACAGTGCCAAAATTAGAGAAATCAGCAACAGTTGTGCCTACTTCTCATAAAACACTACTTTTTAAAACACACATCAAAAGGTATTTCACTAATTAGATAGAAGAAATCGTGGAAACTCGACACATGGATTAAGTTCCAAGGTACCCAAATGGCTGGGTATCCCTAAGTTGAATGGTTTCATAGTTTTTGAAAATTTGAATGTACGAAAGTATGCCGCACAAATTCTTTCCAAGGAAAGAAAAAAAAAACAAAAATAAAAAAAAAAACATCAATAGTCAAATCCCTGGATAATGGGATCTAATTTCAATGCATTTTTACGGGGTTGACGTTTTATAATTTTTGTGAGCCATTCCAACGCCTTTGAAAATTCCCTAAAAATCGTTGCGAAGTATAGGGTGAGCCATGTATAATTTGCTTTTTGAATCGGCTATAAACAAATAACTAATCAAAATTTTTTAAAACCTTTTTTTTAATTTTGAAGATTGAACACTGTCATATATAAATGAAAAATAATATCGTTCAAATGACTGCCACGACTGGCTTTACAGTAGGCCATTCGATCAACCCAATTTTTAATTTTTTTAGCACATTTTCGATTGGTTGGGCTCCGATTTTGTGAATGGCAACTTTGATTTCGTGTTTTAAAGCATCAATCGTCTCTGGATGGCTCGCATAGCATTTGTCCTTAACGGCTCCCCACAAAAAATAGTCCAACGGGCTTAAATCACAGCTCCGAGACGGCCAATTGATATCGGAATTTCGGCTAATTATTCGGTTTTCAAAAACGGTAGCCAAAAGTTCGAGTGTAACTTTGGCAGTGTGACAAGTTGCACCGTCCTGTTGAAACCAAATGTCGTCCATGTCATCCTTTACAATTTTTGGAAACAATGTCACGGTAACGCTCGCCATTTACTGTAACCGCGGAAGAAGAAGAAGACTCACCACTTTGGAAATAGGTTTTCAATATTTCCCAATTTTGTTCAAGCGTATAGCGTCCCATTTCGTAAATGTCAAACCTTTAAGTAAATTATGAACACATTTGACATGTTATTTGTGTTACCATTCTCAAAAAAATAGGGGGTTAAAAAAGCAAACGCTATATGGCCCACCCTGTATTTGGTTTTACTGCAGTGAATAGCCACAAGACGCAGAAAGTGGGAACTGCACGCCTCTCCAAACTCGTAGCTATCATAGCTGGCCATTAGATGATCGGCTCACATGCAAAAAGGTCATGTTTACCATTTCATCCCCATTTCAGAAGCGGTGAGAACCGGTGAGAAGGATACATTCAGCACTTTCTTTGTAAAGGTCACCGGTGGATCCATTCTTCGCCCGTTGGAGGTCTCATAATGTCTTCCTTTGTTGGCACCCTGGTTTAATGAATTCAAGCTCGTTGTCTCACATTTCGTTCATTTATAATTTCCTCACTTAAGTCTTGGTAGGAAATCTTAATATTGAAATGTTATCTAATGCTCTCTATGCCTACACATTCATATACATAAAATTAAGTCTAAGACATAAACGCTCATGCATTTGCCTAATCGTAAAATTATGCAATTTTTTTGGTTTCTTCAACAAACTTTAAAGCGTCTCTTCGTCGTCATTTAAACCAAACTCACGTTAAAAGTCGGAAATATGGGAAAAATGTTTTTAAGAAATCGATAGAAAGTATTTTAGTCTTTGATTTTCCTATAGCCAGAAGTCTCAGGAAGACTGAGGACCACAGTTTTTTAACCGTCCAAAGTATCAAAGGAAGTATTTATAACGAATAATTTTTGTTTTCTTAATTTAATACAATTTTAGGTCGATTGCATTGCTTATTCTCTATTTTTCCGGCCACTTACCATATGTTTTCATATGAACTTGTTACAAAAACAATAAAAACAAAAGTTATAAGGAAAACACGTTGATCAATTGAACAAAAATCTCTAAATGAAGCCAAGTCCTTCTACACCTGATGTTTCCAACGTAGAGGAGACCTTCCTCTTCCTCTGCTACCACCAGCTGGGACCGAAAACTTACACAACTGTGGCATGGTTGCGGATACGCAGCTGTTTGTTTGATGACAGGAGGTACTCCATTTTATCCGCATTCACCACCAGACCTATTCGCTTTGCTTATTTATCCAGGAAAGGAAGAAAAATGGCAGAACTAACAGTGCGGTTGTTAAGGCCGATGATGTCACTATCATTGTACGCTCTTATAAAATATTGTGCCTGAGCGATTAAGTTCTGTGGCTCGTACGATGCTCTCCAACATCAGGTTAAAAATGTCACACGACAGCGAGTCCACCTCTCTGAAACCTCGTTTGGTATCGAACGGCTCTGAGAGGTCCTTCCCAATTCTGACGGCGCCTCTATTATTAAGCAACATCGTCAACTAGGTTTAGTAGAATAAAAATCTTCTGACTTCTTTTGCCTTTACTCTTCAATTTCATACAAAGTTTTAACGAAGTTTCTAATATGAATATTACTCTATAAGACTAAAAGCTTCAAATATAAAATTGAATATTCAAAAAACTGTATTTTTTTGGCCGAAACCCCACTGTGCGTGGCAACAGTGGCTAACTTCATTTCAAAGGCACGCTAACTTTCATATGTATTGGTATAATAGTCACATACACTCGTGTGTACATGAGGATCGACTGGAACGGTAATGATGACGTAAAACATGCTCATAAAATGTTTTTAAAAATGCCTTAAAAACTCTGGTGATATTCAGACGTACATATAGACTGGCAGACAAACTCATTTACACAGCACACTAACATATATATAGCACACATACATAAATCTGTTCTTTTCTTTTTTTGTATGTATACATGTAGATATGGTGTATTTGGGTATTCGTTTACTCATAGAAATGCTTCTGTTCCCAACAAAGCAGCGAAATATGTTCGACACACTTTTTTGTTGGCTTCTTCACAAAAGTTTGACACACTGCGATTTTGGCCACAGGACAATCAGTAATTTTCATTTTTATTCGCATTTGTTGTTGTTGAAAAAATTGAATTTAAATAATCCAT
>JAYXIM010035889.1:0-50712 GCA_037575425.1 Anastrepha fraterculus | reverse complement strand
AACTGTAAGTCCCTCCATTTGTGGAAGAACATCAATACGCACGCAACAAACAAGCTTAGACATATGGTAAGCAAACTGCTTCCACACATTACTGATTTTGTTTTGGTATCGTATACTTTTGGTTTTGTGAAAATGTCTGATTTTGTGCCGAATAATCGTCATTTGAGGGAAGTGTTGGTTTTCCTCTTTCATTCGAAAGAAAAACGGCGGCTGAAGCGCGTCGGGAGCTACAAAAATTGATGGAGATGCTGTTTTAAGTGAAATAACGCCCAGAGATTGGTTCCGTCGCTTCAAAGACGATGATTTTAATGTTGACGACCGTCCGCGTGCAGGAAGGCCAAAAACCTTCGAAGACGCTGAATTGGAGGCATTGCTCAATGAGGATCCGTGTCAAATGCAAGAAGAGCTTGTTTCAATATTAGGAGTTACCCGCCAATCCATTTTCAAGCGATTTCATGATTTGGGAATGATTCAGAAATAGGGGACTTGGGTTCCTTATGAGTTAAAACCAAGGGATGTTGAACGTCGTTTTTTCGCCTGTAAACAACTGCTCCAGCCGCAGAAAAGAAAGGGATTTTCTTCGTCGCATTGTGATGCGTGATAAAAAATAGATACATTACAGCAATCCAAAGAAAAGAAAGTCATGGGGACTGCCCGGTCGTGCTTCTACGTCGTCGCCTCGTCCGAATATTCACGCTGCGAAGGTTATGCTATGAACTTGGTGGGACAAAGTTGGTGTTATTTATTATGAACTGTTAAAACCAAGCGAAACCATCACTGGGGATCGGTATCGACTTCAATTGATGCGATTGAGCCAAGCACTGAGTGAGAAGCGGCCGCAATACGCGGAGAGGCATGAAAAAGTGATTCTACAGCCTGACAACGCTCGGCTACACGTTGCCAAACCCGTTAAAACCTACTTGGAAACACTGAAACGGGAAATCCTACCCCACCGGCCATATTCTTCAGATATTGCGCCGTCCGATTATCACCTGCTCCGATCGATGGCACATGGTCTAGCTGACCAGCAGTTCCATTCATATGAAGACATCAACTGGCTTGATCCGTGGATAGCCGCAAATGATGAACAGTTTTACCTCGAAGATATACGAGATCTACCAGAAAGATGGGAAAAAGTAGTAGCCAGCGATGGGCAATACGTTGAATGATTCACTTGTAACCATTTTTTCAGAATAAAGTTGTATTTTCATAAAAAAAACAGCGAGAACTTAGTTACGCACCTAATATATAGGAATGCTTCTCACATTAATTTAATTTTTTTCATAATTTTTTTGGAATAAATCCAATATATTTTAAATTTCTTTCCCATTACTGTTTTTAGAATTTTTCAAAAACTGTCACTTAAAAAAAAATAAATAATTGGTGCGTACACTTCTGTTAGGTGTTTGGCCGAGCTCCGCTTCCTATTTGTGGTGTGCGTCTTGATGTTGTTCCACAAATGGAGGGACCTACAGTTTCAAGCCGACTCCGAACGGCAGATATATTTATGAGGAGCTTTTTCATGGCAGAAATACACTCGGAGGTTTGCCATTGCCTGCCGAGGGGCGACCGCTATTAGAAAACTGTTTTTATTAATTTTGCTTTCACCGAGATTCGAACCAACGACATCTCTGTGAATTCCGAATGGTAATCACGCACCAACCCATTCGGCTACAGCGGCCGTTTACCACTTACCTATGATTCAGTTACGCTGTACATTACTTGCTGGGTGTTGCACCAAACCAAGTTTTTTCAATAGACTAATTCACAATAATAAATAAGAAAAAATACTGTGTTTTCAGTTTTTTCATAGCAAGGTATAATTAATTTAAAATTATTGCAATTTTCTATTTTCCATTAATAAAGACCGATTGCTGTATTAAGAGTTCGTAATTAATTTTTTGTTAGATTAACTTTTTATAAAAAATGACTTTTTTCATATTAGAAGCTTTTTGTTTAAACTTTTTTATGCAAACTATATAATTTCGCACATCAAAAGAAACAACTTTTAATTACTTTTACAACAACAACTTTAAAAAATTAGTTAATCTTCCTTTAAAATTTAAGGTTTTTAATTTTTTGGAGATCACCTCTAATATATCTAATTTTTCGCAAAAAAAGTTATATATTATTCAAGTGTGTGGAATAGTTGGATCAAGATCATATTTTTAATATTTAAATTGTTTACACACTATTATTTTAATTAATTTTTTACTAAAGCCTCATTTACGAACTACGAGTACCCATATTTCGGAGGCTCCTTTTGAAAATCTTAGAAACTCCTTTTTTATTTATCAGTCAATCTCTAAATTTTTAATTTAAAAGCTTTTTGATGTAGGCATTCACGTGCTTTGGGCCTGCGGCATATTTCAGCGCTTGGAAACTATCCACCTTCTCCTTGATAACTTAATTATTTTTATAGTAACTTTACCTAGTAAGTACTTCCGTAATTATATTTGAAATGCATCGGCTCAGATTATTATGCCGTACTGGTCCTGAACATACCGATACAAACCCCTTCCTTATTCAGGTGCGTTTAATCGAATATGCTTTTAGTTTTAGTATGATATTTAAAATTCAGCTTTCAAAGTATAACAAAAACAACGAAATTTTAGTTTTGCTTGTGGCTCGGTTGCCTTTCAGGAAAGTGAAATACGCCATCTATTTTGGTGCCAAACACTGTGCAAGTCACTTTCTAAAATCGTTGATATGATTCCTCGTAATTAAGTGTCAAATTTGGGTCATATTTCTAAACTTCACTCCCAAAGGAATCGATCCTGGCAAATCATTCCCCCTTGAATCCAAGGAAAGAAAATTTTCCTATTCGCGGGTTCACTCACCCTTAAGCAATATTTTTATTTCATTCTCAGTAGAATTTCTTATTCGCGCCTTTAATGGATATAGAAACTGATACCCATAATTCGCATTTTTATTCTTCAGCTAATGGCGTTGAGCTAATGTTGTTATTGTTGTTTGCTATTTTTTGTATATTTATATGCTTGAAATGAAAAATGATTCTGATTCTGTATTTTTAGTTTAACCTTCAAAGGTCTTGCATTCGTTTCCGCCTACATTAGTTATCTACAATAAAAGGTTAGTCTCAGGAGGCGTCGCATTGGATATTAGCTAGTGAAGAATTAATTATGTCTCGAAGGAATATAATTATTGTGTATACGCATACACACAAATTCATTTGCTCTTTAATTCGTATTGAAATTCCTGTTGTGAGTGCTTACCAGGCGGAATGGAATGTATATATTCTAGTTGTACTTACATATTTATAGTTGTTTTTGCATTTCTGCACATTCCATAAATAAAAGCCAGAGGATATAAAAGTTAGAGTATATAAACGCACTTACCTATAAAGAAAAGAAAAAATGGTTGCTTTATTATAGAGATTAAAACTTTATATTAGTGATATAAAAACTGAAAGAGTAAAAAATGTGAATCGTTATTTATTATGCTACTATTCTATAAGTACTACCCCTTAAAGTAGAAAAACTTCGTTAGGTTCTTTGGATTACTACATTTAATGAGAAAGGTTAAAGTAGGTGTCTCAAAAGTTTGCCCGATTAAGGAATCCAACGAAGTTTCGAATACAAGCGTTGGCTTCAAAAATTCCATTCTAAAAATATGGATGTCAAAGATGAGACACGTTCTGCTAGATAAATCGTCGAAAATGTGAATGAGTTCAAGGAAACTCTGAAATATGGCCGACCCGCTGTATGAGAAATTATTCAATTATCTAGAAACCCAAGATTAGTCATAAAATCGTTCGAAAATATTTCGCAAGGTTGGTCTCATATAAAAGCTTAATGCGGTGTTGCTCTACGAATTTATGCAAATTAACCTTTTGAACCAACTTATCACCTATTAAGATTTTTTACTGAACGACCGCTTTTTGAAGCAGCTGTTAAATTGTTATGAATAATAAATAGGCTACACACGAGCACAACAGCCGAAGAACATCGTGATTGAATCGTGCTGAGCCAACTTACACCATCGCTAAGTTCGGCCTGGGTGAATTTTTCAATGCGTTTGATGGAATTGGAATGAAACTATCCAATACGGATTCCTCGCGTCGAATCTGAGTACTCGATTCGGATTTCTGCAGCTAATAACTTAGTTTAAGAGATGGGTGTGTAGCCATCTCACGCCGATACGTTAGTCATTCAATAGCTACGTCAGGTGGTAAAATCTCGTCCCAGTCATAGTTTACACCGAATTGTACACGGAGCGATCCGTCCAATGCGGCCACGCGGCTATTGAGACCGTTAAAAGGTACAAAAATTTGCAAAACCGAGTTCATATTGCTAAGGTACTCCCAATATAATGTTTTCGTACAAGAAATTTCTAGTTGCACGTCGAAGAAACCAATATCCATGCGGAGCAGTCTCCTTCGTCTTCAGCTATTTCTGGATGCAGAAGGCATTCTAAGAGTAAGAAACCGTATTAAACGCATCGTGCTCAAACGATATCAAACATCCGATGATTTTGCCCAAGAACTCGTCACTCACCAATGTAATCGCCGCAGAAATCCAAAGCGCTATATTGCACGCCGGACTGCAATGATGCAAGCAGCAATTCATCGCCGATTCTAGATCCCTGGTATCAGCAATCTCATGCGAAGGATATATCGCCACTGCGTACGATGTAAGTGATTAAATCGCAAACCGCTGGAACAACAGATGCCCGATCTACCGTCTGATCGTGTTACAAGTGCACGATGTTTTCTTCAAAGAGCAGTTGACTTTGCTGGTCCCAATAGCATAAAGTTCACACATAGAAGGAGTGTAAAGTTGTCAACGAGAGCGCACGTATGTTCCTTTATTTGGATGAGCACAGGCGATGCATTTGGAGTGGGCAGAATATTTCTCTTCAGTTAGTTTTATCACCGCCTTCAAGTGCTTCACCAATGGAAGAGGCTAGAGAATGGCACCGAAAGGGGTTGCGTGCTGCATTGGTGATGGGAGGCTAACGTCTTATTTCATTGACACTCAAACTACTTGGCACTTTAACCTACTAAGCGCTCTACACATGGGTGGTTGTAGGCCGGCTAGTATAAAGCGCATCAAATACCACCTCTGCTCTTCTGACATATGAAGAATTTGCAACAGTTCTAATTGAAGTTGAAGCCTGTGTAAATTCCGATCTACTTGAGATGTTAACACCAGGTCGTTTTATGATCGGCGAACCATTAAAAGGTTCCGGATCCTGACTTAGAGGTTTTTTAAGGAACGTTTCATCAAAGTTGGCAATTAGTCCCATCGGTAAAGCAAAATTTCTGGAAGCGATGGCGAGATGAATATCTCACGTACCTTTAGTGACACATAAAGTAGTTCGTCCAAACTAAAACCGGGACGATGTGGTGATTATCCATGACAACAATTCACCACCCACTAAATGGAAACTCGGCCGTGTTCTTGGCAGTCATCCCGGTGCTAATGGTTGCGTTCGAGTCGTCAACTTACGGACATCCGAAGGAGAACTGTTGCGACCCAATTGATAAGTTATCGTTTTCACTAACGAAAAGAGACATTTTTTCTGTATAAATGTTAATTGTACATAAATTTAGTGCATTACTTTAAGGAGGTTTTGAACAGTAATTCAAGGCGGCCGACATGTTCGCGCATAATTCGAAATCTTTGCAATTATCCCTTAAATAAATGTAGTTAAGTGACTAGGTTGGCAGGACTATTTGTCGGCTGTCAACTTGACTTTCTCTATTAAATAAATGCAAGCAAATTATACGTGCTTTTTATTCATCCGAATAAATTGTTTTTTTTTCCGGCATTCCAAACTTGCAAACACTTTTAAACGTTCACATTTTGGACATTTTATAAAAGTAGTTACTGATTGCCTAGATACCTCGAAAATATTATTAGGTAACCATATGAAGAATTCCTTTTGAAAGATGTGAATTAACTTTTCTCTTCAGAGAAAATAAATCAACTTTTATGGCTGGTTAAGTGGAGAATTAATTTCAAAAATATGTACCCTCGTTTTAAAAACTCTCCACTATGTATCTGGAATGAGCCGCATCCTTGAGCGAGCGGCCAACACACCTTGCGAATTCGGGCAACTGACGCAACCACTCAAACTCACTGCTGATCATTGTTTAGGAACATTGTTATTCAAATTTAATAGGGTGCTGTATTAGCATGCATAAGTACACACATGCCCCTACGTCTCAAAGATTTGCACGTACCCTTCGGCCAGCATTTAGATTACATTTTTTATGGAATTCAACCAAAACTTTTTGGTGTTGAAGCAAATATGGAATCACTGTTGTTGCCTTCAACTTTGTACCTTCACCTTTTGTTTCCAGCTTAAGAGGAAACCTAAAACCACTTTTCAGAGGAAATAGGAATTTCATGTATTTCTGGCAATGATATGTACCAACAATCAAAAATATGTTCCTGTATTAAATTATTCAATAAAACTAAAAAAATCCGCAGGGTCTGCCACTCCACTCGAATCGACTCATGGGTACAGACATCTGCAGTTTTAAGCTTGTTAATTTTGGAAGCATTAAATTTTCATGTGTTTACCGCAGCCACTCAGTGGTTTAATCTTTCGGAGGAACTTCTGGGTCAAAAACAAAAAAAAAAAGTTTAAAAATGTTGAGAAAGTTTTACTCCATCGAGGAAAGTGGAGAGGGAAAACAAATTGCTTTGTTGAAAAAGTGCTGAGCGAGGCTTAAAAACAGTTAAGTTGTATTAGAATTTTACACACAAACGCACATCTACTTTACTCGTACTCACATATATGTATGTGTATGTGTGTGAAGGAAGCCGCAACAAGGAATTCGCACACTCATACATACATACCATATTCACACAGTCAACAACCAAAGTTCGCTTAGCACTTCAAGTTCAACAATGTCAGGCATTCCAACCAGCAGCCCAGACGCTGGCCCCATCCTCCTAATGTGGCTAATGCCACAAGAAGGAGGGTCGGCTGGCAACTCATTTACGTTGATGGCAGCAAAAGTCACTTTGAAGAATGTGCGGTGGAACTGTAGGCGCACGCTCAAATATTCTGGAATTATGATGATTGATGAAGTCGATAGATTGGCATAGCATTAACAAGTCCACCGACACTACGACAGCGTTTGTTCCATACGAAATGGCTCTAAGGCGGTGGCAAGCAAAATTTAAATACATATTTAGATATGTGAAGGTATGTGTGTGTGTCTGCTGTTTGCCTGCTGGTATTTCACTCGTTTGCATTGGTATGCCAATCGTTCACTTTTTACGGAAGCTGCGGTGGCACACAGAATGCGATAAAAGTAAAGGAATGTACAAAATGAATTATTAAGAATTCATCAAAATGTACAAAACATGCAGCCATAAAGGCCAACACACAAGCATTCGTATGTATGTGTGTATATGTATAATGGTGCGCAAAATAGTAGCAGTGCAAAATATTACAAAGACTTGAGAGTGTATTTATTACATATTATTTTTGTACAAAAATATTACTTATACTGCAACAACAATTTTATGATTTAATAAATTAAAAATTTTGAAAAAATGTTTATAAAACTGAGACATTTTACTCAGAGCCTGACCAAACTCTTGGTAGGTGGTCTTGTAGTTTACTGAATTTCGTTAGAATATTACGCCCATTTAGAGGGACTTAAAAACTATGTACGCATTTTTGTTACTAGCGGTGTTATACAGTTCTTTTTCATAAAACAAATGCTGGAAATTTAAAAACTTGTTTCAAATTTTTTAAACATAAAATAAATAAATAAATAACTGGCGCATACACTTTTGTTAAGTGTTTGGCCGAGCTCCTCCCCCTATTTGTGGTGTGTGTCTTGATGTTGTCCACAAATGGAGGGATATAAAGTTTAAAACCGATTCCGAATGGCAGAGATTTTTTATGAGGAGTTTTTTCATGGCAGAAATGCACTCGGAGGTTTGCCATTGCCTGCCGTGGGGCGAACGCTACAGGGTTTGATTGAAAAGTAATGAGCCTTATTTTTTAAGCAGTTTTATTAAACCTTTTGGCATATACAACTAATATTCTTCAAAATAGGACCCTTGAGCGTCAATGCATTGCTGGTAGCGGTCCTTTCACTGCAGGAAACATTTTTTAAACTCATCCGCCGGAATCGCGTTCAATTCGGCTGTCACAGTTTTTTGGTTCGCCTCGATGGAGTCGAAACGCCTCCCCTTCAGCTTTCTTTTCAGGCGCGGGAACAAGAAGAAGCCCGGAGGGGACAGGTCTGGGCTGTAGGGAGGGTGGGGAAGCACCGGAACCCCCATCTTGGCCAATGCAGAGGAAGGCGGTGTGCGCCGGCGCATTGTCGTGATGAAGGGTCCAAATGTTGACGAGGTCGGGCCGAGTCCGGGCGACGCGGTTTTTCAGCCGAAGGAACACTTCTTTGTAAAATGCCGCATTTACAGTGCTTTCTGGAAGTACAAACTCCTTGTGAACGATGCCTCGAGAGCCGAAAAAGATGATCAGCATGGTTTTGACCTTGGATTTCGACATGCTCCCGGCCTTCCTTGAACGACTTGTGCCACCATTTTACCTGGGCACTGGACAGAGATTGGTCCCCGTAAGCCTCCTTGAGCCCAATGGTTTTGGTACTCGGTTTGTTTAGCTTTACGCAAAATTTGATCGAGTAACGTTGCTCCAACGATCGCTGCATTTTCGGTACTGCAAAATCCTAACGCACTTTTAAAACAGCTTTCACGCGCGGAGCGATGCTGCCTGATGTTTAGTTGATAGTGCTCGCCACTCACCGTAATGGCAGCTCCTTCTTCAATAATCAATAATCAAAAAAAGAAAGGTTGCTGATAACGCCACTGTTTTAAGAACTTCGCGAATAGACTTTTTGTTCCAAAATAAATTTGCACAATTTAAAAGCTTTATTCTGGCGTTAATGAACAGAAATGTCAACAGAGTTCGCTATTCTCAACCGGCAAACCATAATTGTCGATATCGCTAGTTGTCATGCAGCTAAAAAACACCCGATATGTATAAAGGTTATATTATATTGGGTAAAATTATGTACTCGTATGCAGATATTAGGGTGTTTAAATTGTTTTCTCTAATCGTTTGCTGTGTGTGTTGAGGTTGGTTAGAGAATTACAGCTCGGTGTAACCCAAGCTTCCATTACAATAGGTTTTTAATGTAAGTGGTCATAATTCATGCTTCGCAATCATAAGTTGCTATGGGCCTTATTAGAGTCTTATAGATTTGCAGCTTACACGAAGATGAGAGCAGTTTGTTCTTGTGTAGTTCAACACTTCGTTGGGCACCCAGATCTATCCAGTCCTTTTTCAACTTTGGACGTGCACTTAACATATTTCTTTTTAACACAGTTTCTATAAATTTAATTTTCTACCTATTTATGGATATAATCTTTCAAAAATGTTCTTCGAACAAGACGAAAAAAAATATTTAGAAAGTTACACCTTCAATTGGGCACCCGAGTCTGACCAGACCCCTATATATTTACATGCGTTTCATAAAGGATTTTGTCACAGCACTGACAAATTTTTGTATTTGCAAGGAAATTGATGCGAGTCGAAATTTTCTGACGACTTTATCGAACACATTGGCCTTTGCAAATATTGAAAATCGTATGAAAAATCCAGCTGTTATTTCTCAATTCACTACTCATTTTTCAACAAACCAATTACTATCCCTGGAAATATTGTAGTCCATCAACCAACCGAATCCCAAACACTCACAGCGAAGAGAGATTGTCGTCTGTGTCTGCAAGGAGGCGAAAAGCTCCGTCGAAAAAACTCGTCTCTATAGCAGAATCCAGTACGGCAATAGCACTCAAAAATCTGTTATAAATGCTTCCCGAATCCATAAATTAATATCATTTCATATTTTACGAAGAATTTCATTGTAATCAACTTTTTTTTCTTCAACCTTCATCGCAATGAGTCGAAATAAAGAACAAAAGAAGAAAATACTTTTTTCCACAAACCAAAATATTTTCGGCGATTATTTTTGCTTCCGTAGGCAGCTCAAAACATTCCAAAACCAATGAAAAAGGTAATAAATTAAAAATATATACCTGCGATGCTTAAAAATGAATAATAAATGTGTCGCATTTGCCATATATTTCCATACATTGGCATGTAAATACAAAAGGGTCTGGGGGCCCAACAGAAGGTTTTAAAAACGTGTCCGATGGTGGGTTGAGATATGAAAAGTAACTTCTCTTGGCCGCTTGGACTCTATCGCTTAGGCATATTAGGGGTTCAACTATGCTGCTCAGGTTTATACGCAGGTATTTGAAGGTTCCCACTTTTTGAAAAGTATGTGGACCAACTTCCAGTTTGCTGTAGCGAGTGGTTTTGATTGACTTTAAGAGGTATTTTGTCTTATCGACGTTAATTTTCAGACCCACTGGCTTTGCGTTATTAATGAGTTTTAACACGCAGTCGGCAAACGCACGCGGATTTCTTGCAGCAATTGCGTGATCGTCAGCATAGCCACAGATTTGAATGCTCATCGTGAAGATGATTGCATGAATGTCCGTTTCCCATATGACAAAATTTAAAACCAAATTAAAATTACGAAGTAGGAAACCAATTATCCCACTAGGGTTTTTCGCATGTTTTTAAAGAAGCCTCCAAAAATTGTTGGTCAATATTGGTTATTTTCATCAACATTTTTGAATGAACTTTGAAACAAAAGCCAAAATTATTTTCCATAGAGAATTATGTATGAAATATGGATTGAAATAGATCATAAAAAATGAAACATCCCATGACATTAATAGCATTGGTTCTTGGCCAGGCTATTGAATAATGCTTCACGCCTGACTAATTCTCTAAGCCTTTACAAATTACGCCATGAATCCAATGGCATTCAGCTTAATACTTATGAAGCTTGGATAAAGAAATGAGATTCCAATAAAAGCAGAGAAAAAATTATAAAAAAATATAATATGTCATAAAGGAAACATCAGTAGGGGTAGCAAGAAATTAAGGTCAGCTATTTGTGTGTTTTTTTTTGTGTCGAGAAACCATCGCATATATACCAGCATAATTAATAAAAGTGAAAATTAAAGGTAACCAAACAGCAAATGAATCGAAGCAGGAATATTTATGGCGCAGGAAAAGTTAAGCCATTGTACGCAGAAAAGTCTGTGGAGTAGTTGAAACGGCATTCAAGCGGATAAATTCTTTCAGAAATGCGTATTTGTCACTGTCGGCTGCAAAGATCGAAGTAAATAAAAGCACGCAAAAAATGTGTTAATGTATGTGTAGGTATATGTGTATGTATATATGTTTGTACATATGCATATTTATATGTGTACCCACTTTCATTGCCCTGCAGGCGACATTTTGTCCTTTTTCGCAAATTAACTTGAGAATCTGACCGAAAGCCATTGAATTTCTGCGGCAATTCAGGCGAAGCAATTAACTCGGCACACAAATAATACCGACATATGTCTTCTAATCTATTTATGTGCGTGTGTGTGTGTGTGTCATATAAGAACTAAATGCTGACATTCCTCAGCTTCTCTCCTGGTCAGGCATTCCTTTATTCAGCCAACAATCAGCATTTTTGTGATTTCAAAAGTATTCAAGTGATGCTCGAAATGCTCACACATACTCGTATACGCATTAATCCGTGAGTACACAAAAGAAGATATGCCAACCAAATGTTTTTGTTATAAGTCACCCGAAAATTTGTGTGTGGTGGTGATTCGCAAACACACTTCAAAACAGAACTCAAGTCAAGATGTCGGTGACTCTACATGAAAAGGTTTTATATGCACACTCACACACACAAACATACGCACATACGCTCAGTTTATTCCCTGCATAAGAAGCCTGAATTAGTCAAAAAAAAAAACAAAAAAAAACTCTGTAAATAGAAGCAATCGTTTTCTTCTCATATTGTGGCCGTGGCATTTCAGGTGATAGCCAGATGTTCTAATGTATGTTAGTAAGTTGGTACTTCCTGTCCTCCACCGCAAGACTATATACTTACATTTATAAGTTATTGTGTGCTCATAGTTACAAGATATTCGGGTAGACTATGCGGGTTAGGTTAGGTTATGGTGGTCGTCGGCCTGTACTACCAACTAACTTAGATCTTACAGGTGATAAACAGATCTTCTGATACCACTGTGCGACACGGGAATCCCATATATTTTTCTTCGCGAAACTATTTTGTGGCTCTTATGAAATGGGGCCCCACCCCGGACAGTTTCGTCAAATAATTGCAACAGTATCTACCTAGAAAGCCTACTCTGACTTTAACTAAAACTGGACAATTGCAAAGGAAGTGCTCAGCTATTTCTTTTTCTTCCTCTTCCTCACTCTACAACTTCAGCAACACTCATGGGAGAAAACTCTTAATCTCACGGAATGCCTGCGAAATAGCCAATGGCGGGATATCCTCTTTTGAAAGGCTAAGAAGATCTTTTGTCTTTTTCTGCTTTATTTGCGGCCACAGTAGACCAGCTGTCACGCTTGTGCTTTCATCTCTCTATGACCTAGAGGCCTCTTGAATAATGTTGTTTTTAATTATTAGTTAGTTAGTTAACTAATTCAATATTTAGATAGTTAGTTGTAGGTATCCCAATGGCACTTCTATCACGGAGCAGTTGAAGAATAGTAGCTTTTTTGACTGGCTCATCAGCTTTACAATTTTGTTGAATATCTTTGAGCACCGGAAGCCAAATAAGGCTGACCTTGAATACGGTACCAATATCATTTAGGGCTGTGCGGCATTCCTGTACAACCTTTGATCTTAGCATAGCCGCATTCATTGATTCAACGGCCGCCTGGCTGGTAAGTTCTGTAATCCACTTGCATCTGAATTTCATTGCCTAAGTTTACTTAAATTGAGGTAGGTTTTCAAGTAGGATAATTTCCCATGGGAAAACTTTCGTTTTCCATTTCTCGATTTCAAAATTTTATTTAACTGGTTAGAGCCATTTCGATAAATTATCATAAACCTGTAGATATGTTTACAGAGTTGGCCATTTATGTGGAATTATTTGTTACTGAAAAACAAAAACATTCAAAATAGGTAACGTTACATCGGCCGATCAGGGTAATCTTTTTCGAAATTAGGCACCCTGGAAACAATATAAATAAAGGAATTTAAATAGGTTATCATCATGAAAATGTGGTCCGACCATACAGAACCAAATTTAATTTCATTTCTACTCAGGAAGAGGCTGTTTTTCAAATAATTTACTGGCTGACACATACTTCAGTTTTTCACATAAGAAGTAATTTTTAATAAACAGTTGAACAATTTAAACGCGTTTTTTCGAAATTTACTGGGTCCTCTGTAAAATCGGTTCTCCTATTCGGATCTGAGACCTGGCTCATCTCTGAGCACATAAGCAGACGCCTTCAAACGTTTGTCAACAAATGCCTTAAGATTATATTTTTTGGCCATGAACAGTATGCAATGCTGATCTCTCTTCGTTCACTGATCGCTGCCCAATCAATCCTGAAATTAGAAGACTAAAATGGAACTCTCCGTAGAAAAGACGACAATGTTGCCAAAATGGCTTTTCAATATATTTCGATATACTTGAATGCGCAATAAACAATACTAAATGAGAGCTCTTCCGCCCTATGCTTTGACTAGAAGTGGCAATATATACAGAGAGATGAGTTTTATAGTTGCTTTACAGTACTTCTTGAAAATGTGATTTAAAGATATGTATTATCAAAGAATAATCACAGTTCTTTAGTTTTTCTTAAAAATGTCATCTAAAAGATTGTTTAGTCAAAGAATTCACTTAACTAACGCTTGTAATGCGCGTCAAAAGTTGGAGGGTTCCATTTTAAATTGTCAACCCTGCATTTGCAAATAACTCATCTAAAGTAGTAAAATATATTATTAATAATATATTATTAATAAAATAAAAAAAATATTATATTAAATTTATTTAACTCTAATAAGTTCTTATTATTTAATCGTGCGACAAAAGCCAACTTTGTGTTATCCAAGAAAAATTTCATTAATAAGTAAAACTATAGGTTTTATGTAATAATGCCCCATACTTAGTTTTTCATTACCTCATCAGCTTAATTTTTTAAAGTACTTTAATAGGTCAACAGGTACAACACAACACAACACAACACAACACACTGGTTATTTAAGTGATATCGCAGGCTGCAGTGACCTGTAAAGTAACGAGTTAAAAGTCTAAGTCTCCTATGTTGCAATTCCCAACCATGTCAATAAGATTCGCGCAATCATTCACCATTTTTTGAGGTGATTACAGTTGATAGAAAGGCCTTCAAAACCGCCTCTATCTAAAAGTACGTAGACGTGGGTTCCTCTCATTTTCGTAAGTAGACATTCCCACACACATACCTCGATGGCATGCATATCTGCCTGGAAGATGGTTGGGTCGAAAAACGCATTTTAATTCATCGTTTCAATTTAGGCCCATTGGTTGCCTACCCTGTTCTACCATCTTTTAATTTCGACCCATTTGTAAACCATGTGTGGGAGCCGAGCTTGAAGGTGATAGATTTATTTCGTCAGTCCCTACGTTTATTAATAAAAACTTGAAAGTTCTTGAAGGGAATGCGTTTGGGTGTCAATGTATCAACCCTATAAAGAAAAGCAGTACGTCGAACGTCTTCTAAGATCTTTAAATGCTCAATCGAGCTTCTTTATATATGGATCATAGCGCCATATATAAAGTAGGTAAAATTTTCCTCTTTGGATAATAAATAAAGGTGCTCGCCAAATTAGGCAAGTGGTCTGCTATACGAGCAGAAGTTAGTTTCATGAGCTCTCTTTTTAACGGGATGGTCATATTACTAAGAACTAAGAAATCAGCTAAGTTATGACTACATTTTTACTTTTACATTGAGCAGCATGCCGTAAAGCATTTTTAAGCAATCAATTGCTGGTTTCTTGGTTGAAACTAATATGGGAGGCTTTATATTCCCTTCTGCACTACAATGGACCCAGTTTTTGCGACATGGTGAGGCCACAGACCAAAGCTGAGACTGTTCAAACCACAAATAGACACAGAACTATTCGGAAATATTTATATTTTATTATTTTTGCAAGTGCTGCTAGCGAATATTGAAGGGAGACGTTGACATTATAGTCAAGGTAGCCCAGGGAAATCAGGGAGTCCACTACATATTAGGGCTATTTTATGTATTTAGATCAACATGTACGACTGCGTGAGTGTATATATGTGTGTGCAGGTACAACAAACCAATTGCGGAAAGTCAGCTAGAATTTTGCTGACTACGGATTCAACACGGACACATTTACACAAACATTCACCCATATATGATTTGCATGTAGCGCACTACCGCCGGATAATTAATGCGTTCTGCCATATGTCTCCTAGGCTCGTACATAATATAAACCCCATTTACATACATATGTCGATTAGTCCATAAATTCCATGTAGGTACATATGAGGTTTGTAATATAGGTATATATACATATATATATATATAAGTATATACCATATATACCATAGAGACCGAAAGTACTTGCGTGATACCAAAATTTCTTCCTTTTTATATTTTCTACATTTTCTGTTATGCCTATTCTTGCAGACGGTGTTGTTGTATTGGTAGCTGTCTCGTATTTACCTAAGTATACGCGTGCGGTAATTGAGTGGCAACACTTGTAGCAATTAAGTTCACCGCAGGACTTTACCGATGGCTTCATTTCGATTTTACGCTAAATTTTCTGCTATCCTACGTACAAATCTGGGCGCCTAATAAAACAAATGTATCGGGTGTGTTTTTTTAACCATGCAGCTCGTTTAGCACTGATCGAATGGACCATGTAAGTAGTGGCGGCTATATGCCGGATATCACTAAAAAAATGCCATAAAATTCTAATTTATTTTTTCATTTCAAACTTTACAAATTCATTTCAACAATATTTCTGTTTTGTAGTATCATTATAAGTTCTGAAGCTAATAAAAATACAGATATTTAGAATGTTATACAGGCGAACATGCAAAGGGTGAATGTATTGGGTTGGCAACTAAGTAGTGCGGATTTATTTTAGAAAATCAAAGACATTTTTTTCATGAACTAAATAACTTTACTCTATAACCCATTTTGATCAAAGACCTTTTGCCATCTTTCAGGCAGCATCATAATCCCATGCTCATAAAACTTCTGGTTTTTATTAGCAAAAAACTGAATCAGGTACGATTTGACTTCATCATCATCATTGAAATTTTAAACATTCAAGGAGTTTTGTAAATATCTAAACAAAAAAAAATAGTGCAAGGTCAGCACTATATGGTGGATGTGGCAAAACAGCTGAAGCAAGCTCCAATATTTTTTTTTGAGTGTCCAAAGATGTGTGGGGGGTAAATGGGAAAGTGATGCGAACAATATAGCCACTCCTCTCCAATTGGCAACCTCTACCCACTGTCCAGGACCTGATGCCCTGTACTTGGTACTCCCTGTTTTCGCTAACGAGGCTCTGTCGACCGGTGACAAGGCGGTATATCCTTGTCAGCACTTTAAGCTAAGGTGTCGAGGTACCCGTGCCGAGAGCTGCATGGCTGGTAGTGTCTAAATAACCAGTCTTTAACGGTCCCCTCCGACGCCCAGGCTAGGTCGGTTGTATTAAGTGCCTTACCACGGCATGCCGGCTCTGCCGTGGCGGACCACCCCTTCCGTGCCTACTCGTGGGACCAACTAGCAAATGGAATCTAAAAATAAAAATAAAAAAACAAATGAAGAAGAAAAGGAGTTAACGGAGATTGTGCTGGGCACTCTCTCCGAGGACGATCTTCTGGCCTCCAGCCAGGAAACGATCGTCGAGCCATGTTCGAGCGGTGCAAAACATAGCACCCCGCTTCTACGACCAAGCCTTCTCCAGGCGGCTACCAAGACGACCTCTGGTGAGGAAATCAAGGCGGCCTCTGGAACGGTTTCCTTGGGGGCCTCTGGTAAGGTCGCCAAGGTGATCCCTGGCAATGCCCCGGCGACCACTGCGAAGGTCACCAAAAAGAAGAAGAAGTCGTCCGGTACCCTGCTCAAAGCGCGCTACCTGAGGGCGAAATTCATTCTGGCAAAGATTGCCAAGAATGAACAAGCCGGTAAAGCGCACGAGCGGGATGCTGAGGACCGGGTGAAGTACGAGGCCGCGATCAGAGAGTACGAGGCCGCGTCTGCAGCAAAATTAATCCAGCCACAACAACAACCACAACAACAGCCAAAACCGGCACGGAGCTCGGCTAAGCGTAACCGCTCACAGGATGTGAGTGAACGTGTGGCCAAAAGGAGCAAACACTCCTCAACCCAGGGGGCTGGGGGCCCTTCAACCAGTGCGGCAGGCGCGGCCTCGAGGGCGGCTTATAGTGAGGTGGCCAGAGACCATCTCCAAGTTGCCCTCGTGGACGCAAAAACCAAAAGTGGAAGAGCGGTGTTACCCCTTTGGGATGCCATTGAGGGACGGCTATCGGGGATGGTCGTCAGACACCTCATGGATAAAAAAGGGCCAGCACCTCTCTTCGACTCGGGTGAAATCTGTCGGGGCTGTAGGGTGATAAAATGTGCCAATCAGTACTCGAAGGAATTTCTGGAGAAGAGCCTTGCTACGGTTAGCAACGCCTGGGAGGGGCTTTCGCTAAAGCTCATCCCTGCCTCAGAAATTCCCAGGCGACCACGAGCCAGAATCTGGCTGCCGAAAATGGAGCTGGACAGTTCGGAAATTGTCCCGTGTCTCAAGCTTCAGAATCCTGAGGTTCCTATGGATGACTGGTCTGTCATCAAAGTAGAAGAACCTCAGCAGCATAGCTCAGCCATATTACTGCTGATTAACAACGAGTCGCTGGAGGCTCTCGAAAAACAGCAGTACAAACTTCGCTTTGGCCTCAGGTTGGCCAAAGTGAAGGTCTTCCCCGCCTCTGTCGCCCTGGACGATGACCTGGAGAAATTGGGGGATGACACCAAGAAGCTGCTCGACGATCTGCGGCTGCCTGAGACGGACGCAGTTTCCGAACTGGGGGAGCAGTCATAAAGGTAAGTAACACTTTTGAACAGTCTGTTAAAAGTATTACAAATTAACCTTCGTCATTCCAAACTAGCCACAGATAACCTAAGAGTCACCCTCCGGGAGGAGGGCATCGATGTCTGCCTGATACAGGAGCCTTGGATCTGGCAGCATAAAATCATGGGACTGAGAGACAGATCCTATGACCTCTTTTATGTCCATACTGATGGTAAGCCAAGGGCCTGTATCCTAGTAAGGAACACAATTAATGCCTTTTTGCTATCTAATTTCAGTTCACCGGATGTGACTGCGGTCAGGGTGGAACCATCCAGTGGTAGTTGCTTCTGCTTGGTATCTGCCTACATGGCCCACGACAGATCGGCGCCTCCTGAGGAGCTGCAGCATCTAGTGGATACTCTCCAGCCCAAGAAGGAGAACATCCTGATCGGAGGCGATGCGAATGCCAGACACACCATTTGGGGCAGCAGCGAGATCAATGAACGGGGTGAGTCTCTGTTTGATTTTATACTAAGCCGTAATTTACTTATCTGTAACAAGGGCAACACCCCAAGTTTTGTCTTCCCGGCATCGGGAACATCAAATGGTTGGGAGGAAGTTCTTGATATCTCTCTTTCTACAAACTCATCTGCTGTTAGGGTTGAAAATTGGACGGTCTCCCAGAGGAACTCGTTTTCGGACCACAGGATGATCCTCTACGAAATCGATTTCATTCGGGAGACCTTGCTACCCCGCAGAAACCCTAAACGAACAGACTGGTCTCTTTTCCACAGGGTTTTCTGCAAGAAGCTGAATAGGAGTAAGTTCTTGACTACCACTAAGGAACAACTGGACACGCAAGTTAGACACTTAGAAGGGTCTTATCAGACTGCCTTCAAAGTGGCCTGCCCAGTATCCTTTAGCAAGAAAGACTTTCCTCCCTGGTGGAGCAAAACGCTGACCGACTTGAAAGAGAAGGTTAGGAGAGTCTTCAACAAATGTTATCAAATAAGGATCTTTCAAGATTACCGGGAAATTTTGAAAGTTTATAAGAAAGCCATTAGAGATGCGAAGCGCAACTCTTGGAAAGAGTACTGCGAATCCATCGAATCCGTAAAAGACTCGGCCAGACTCAGCAGGATCCTATCCAAGGACCACTCCTGTAAAACTCTTGTCAAAAGAGAGAACGGGGAGTGGGCTGAATCTGCAGGCAAATCCTTAAAAATCCTTATTGATGCCCATTTCCCGGAAAACTCTATTGATCCGGTCTGTAACGAAGACCCGAACCGGCAGGAGGGGTTACCTGTGATGTCCCTGACACCGGTCTTGTCCGTCAACAGGATAAACTGGGCAATCGAGAGTTTTCCCCTTTCAAATCTCCAGGCATCGATGGTATCATACCAGTAATGCTTCAGAAGACTAAGACCGTGGTGGTTCCCGTCCTTCAAAAGATCTTCTCGGCGTGTATCTCGCTGAACCACGTTCCTGCTAGCTGGAAGAAAACCAAAGTGGTCTTCATTCCTAAGGCAGGAAGGAGGGCCACGTCCTGGCCAAGGACTTTAGACCTATAAGTCTTACCTCCTTTATTCTCAAGGTGCTTGAAAGAGTGATCGACTGTCACATCCGAGAGCACTGTGAAACCAGACTTTCTCCAGCCCAACACGCCTACCGAAAAAGGGAAATCTACCGAGTCAGCCTTACATGAGGTAGTAGGGACTGTAGAGAAATCTCTGGAGGGGAAACAATTCACTTTGGCGGCCTTTATAGACATAGAGGGCGCCTTTAATAACATTACGGCGGAGTCAATTGTCACGGCTCTAAACAGGCTAGGGGTAGAAACACCTATCTACCGCTGGATCTCGTCCCTACTTGGTGGTAGGGAAATAAATGCGGTGGCAGGAGGGGCTAGAATCACCAGATTCGTACATAGGGGCACACCGCAGGGCGGCGTCCTCTCGCCCCTCCTTTGGCTAATAGCTGTAGATGAAGCCTTAACTCGTTTAAACAGGGGGGGGGGGGGGGCTAAAGGTGGTAGCATATGCCGATGACTTGGTCCTGATGGTCTCAGGTCCCTTCCCATCAGTAATGGCTGAAATTTTGCCACTCAGCAGGTGGGTCGCCAGTAGCGGTCTCAGAGTCAACTCTGACAAAACGGAGTTGATGCTATTCACCAGAAAATACAAGCCTCCGCCGTTTAAGCTTCCTAGACTTAATAACCAGTGTCTTACACTTTCATCGGAAGTCAAGTATCTTGGTGTAATACTTGACCCCAAGCTCCACTGGAAGCTGCACATAGAAAATCGAGTTAAGAAGGCTAGTATAGCCTTCTATGCCTGTAAATCTATGTTCGGCAAGAAATGGGGCCTCAAGCCACGTGTCGTACTCTGGATGTACAACTTAGTGGTTCTGCCAATTTTGACATATGGTTGCCTAGTTTGGTGGTTAGCCCTTCAGAAGGGCTACAACTTCACTAAATTAGAGAGAGTGCAGAGAACTGCATGTGTGGGCATCACTGGTGCCTGCAGAACATGTTCCACCGCTGCGCTCAACGTTATACTCCACTTAATTCCTGTGGATCTGCAGGTTAAATCCATTGCTGCTCAGAGTGCTATCAGACTGAGGGAGTTTGGCCTCTGGAGACAACTCCCTGTTGGGCATAGCAGCATCTTGAAGCAGATCTCCCCTTCCTTCTCAGATATTCGCACCGACCTCTCCATCCGCAAACTGTGCTTTGAGGGTTGTGCTAGGGCTATCTTTCCGAGCAGGCAAGATTGGAAAGAGGGGAGAGTTGTTGCGGATACAGAGGCCTCTGTTTTCACTGACGGATCCAAAATGGAGTCTGGAGTGGGAGCGGGGGTCTACTCCAAATCAGCTAACATCTCGGTCTCCTATAAACTGCCGGAGACAAGCAGCGTCTTTCAAGCAGAGGTCTTCGCGATCCTGCAGGCATGCAAAATGCTTCGGGATCGCTGTTGGGAGGGAGACATAAATATTTTTTCCGATAGCCAAGCTGCAATCAAGGCACTGTCGTCGCCGCATTGCAGCTCTCTTCTCGTAAACTCCTGTAAGGAGGAACTTAAACGCCTCGAACGGGCAGGAAACATCTCCCTCATCTGGGTTCCTGGGCATAGGAATATAGAGGGAAATGAAATTGCCGATGAGCTTGCCAGGAAGGGGGCGGCAGAACCAAGTCCAGCTGCCCTCTTCTCAGACATCGGTATCCCCTTGACCGTCGTTAAAGGGAAACTACACAACTTCTTTCTAAGAAAAGCGCAAGACAGATGGAGGTCTGTCTCATCGTGTGCCATTTCAAAAGCACTATGGCCTCAATACGACATAAACAGAACGCTTAAGGTGATGGGAACCCCCCGCCATTCAATTTCCAAACTCATCGCGGTGATCACTGGCCACTGGGTGATCGGCACTCACGCGGAGAAGCTTGGAATTCCGTACAACCCCCATTGCAGAAGCTGTGGGGATCCTACAGAGAAAGAGACTGTGGTACACTTTCTCTGCAGATGTCCGGCTTTGGCGGCTAGGCGCTTGAGATTCCTCAGCGTTCCCTTTGGGGATGACTTGAGAAATTCTCCAGCCTAGATCCCTTTTCTCTCCTCCACTACATCAACAGCACTGGATGGCTGTAGACGGTTTTTCTCTTCCCTAAGTCTTTTCACAGGTGGTAGTGGTCCACTTTATGGTATTAAAACGGCACGTAAGTGCTACTTGTAGCGTACCTGGGGTACTCTTGCCATCTTACCTACCTTCCTACCAAAGATGTGTGTGGCCTTGTATTGTCATGATGGAATACAATACTTTTTCGGTTTGTCAATTCGCGCCGCTTTTCTTCAACTGCATTGTTTAATTTCATTAGTTGTTCAATGTGGACATCAGAATTGATCGTTCGGTTGGGTGGTAAGAGTTCAAAGTAGACAGTTTCTCTGTAATCCCACCAAACTAATAACAAAACCTTTGATCAATATCAGTTTTCGATGTTGTTCGAGTTGGTTCACCTGGCCTGCTCCACGATCTTTTCCGCTAGATATAGTAAACAACAGATTTCACATCGCCAGTTATCAGTCGTTTTAAAAATGGATCATTTTCATTACGTTTCTTTAGCAAATTGCAGCTGTTAATGCGTTGCGTTAATGCGTTTCTTTCAGTTCATGAGGAACCCATGTATCGCGTCTTCGAGCATAGCCAGGTTGTTTTAAGTGACTTTCAATGCATGTATGTGATGCATGAAGCTTCTCTGCAATCTAACGTGTTGTACCAATTTTGACACTGCCGGCGCCGTCGCCATAAACAGCACATCACTTTTTATCAGCTTGCGATGCGGTTTTCCCTTTGCGGAAATAAAAAAGCAAAATGCGACGAAAATCTTCCACTTGATTTTCCATTTTCCAACGAACGCCAAACGAAAACTACGCAACCGATCAAAAAACTGTTTTTACTGAAAAAAAACCCAATCTAACAGTTCGAAAATAAGATCCTTACGTCCTTAAAAGAAACTCCGTAGGCAGTGAAATCGCAAAGATTGCAGTAACTCATAAATAAAGCCCAATAAACCACATCAATGAAGAAGTACATAATTTAATTGAAACCGACGCATTAATACGAAGGCTCAGAGGAATTAAACATAGCAAGCCCATACTTCTATACAAATACTTGATGCTATGTACTTATAGAGTGAAAACTGTATAATGTGTATGTAATGAAATGATAATATAATATAATAATGGATAATGGCTTACTGAAAATATTAAAAAAGTAACTTATCTAATTGTCTAATTATCTGATCTATTTTTAAATCCATATATTATTTTGTTTCCCAATTGAGTTTTTTTTTTTTTTTTTTTTTTTTGTCGGGACAACTAGCAAGTGCAGCACTCAGACATTAATTGAGTCCATTGTACTACATTTGGATTCCCTTTTAATTTTCTTTAAATCTACCCGATCTCCGAAGAAATCTGAGTAGATCTTGTGGTGCCAAGGAGCCAAGATGGTCGCTTCTTAACACATCAGTGCCAAAGACCTCAAACCTGATTCGGGCGAAGGCGGGGCAGACACACAGGAAGTGATCCGCCGTCTCATCCTCCTCTTCACAAGCTGGGCAGAGTACACTGTCTGAGATGCCCAACCTTTCCATGTGCTTTGCCCACAGAAAGTGGCCCGTCATTAGTCCAACCAGCCGTCTGCACTCCCCTCTGCCTAATGACAGAAGGGTTTGCGACAGTCGATCGGACATGACAGGTAACATCAGTTTTGTCCATCTGCAGCCTCTCTCAGCCTGCCAAGCTCGCTTGTGGGTAGTAGTTACCCATTTGCTAACCGTGGCCGTGATGGCCGCAGAGGGGAGTGGCAAAGCGGGCTCTGGGCCAAAGAAGTTGGCTTCAGAGCCCATCTTAGCTAAGGAGTCAGAGGTCTCGTTACCCGCGATACCCACGTGTCCCGGGACCCATGTTAGCATCAGGCTGTTATGTCTGCCGACATAGTTCAGCCTGGATTTACAGGACTTCACTACCCCTGATGTGGTTTGAGGGCTATCTAAGGCCATAAGCGCAGCTTGGCTGTCGCTGCAGACACATATAGATCTGCCTCTCCATCGTTTTTCCACAACAAAGTTCATCGCTTCTTGAACTGCATACACCTCCGCTTGAAACACAGATGCATGCATTCCAAGACCAAAGTGCAGTTTTGTCCCGCTGGATTCCACGTAGACCCCAGAGCCGGAGCCATGCTCGGTCCTGGAGCCATCCGTAAAAATGCGAAAACAGTGTTTACCGGGCTCATTTTCTGAGTCTTCCCACAACTGAGCCTCTGGTAGCACTACACTGTATCTCTTTTCAAGTACGACTCTTGATGGCATTGAGTCAAGGGGCATGGAGAGAATCGTTGGATCGATGTCCATACCTTCTCTGTGTTCCAATGCCGGACAAGGGCCGTACCAGTTCCCACTGTGTTTCAGTCTGCAGATGCCCTTCAGGGCCTCTCCTCGGATGAAAGCATCAAGTGGTGGTAAACCAATCAGAGCATCTAGTGCCGGGCCTGAAGTGGTCGGAAAAGCTCCGGTGCAACAGATGGCCACAGTGCGTTGTAGTCTCGATAAGGTCCTCCTGACTCCCACTAGGGATAGTCTACTCATCCAGACCACTGATGCATAGGTGATAATGGGTCTTATCATAGCTGTGTAGATCCATAGGACCTTGCTAGGAGAGAGACCCCACGTTTTCCCAAAGACACCTTTGCACTGCCAGAAAGCTGTCAGCGCTTTGGATGCCTTTGTCTCAACGTGTGATTTCCATAGGAGCTTACTATCGAGGATTACTCCTAGATATTTAATTTCCTTGGATAGCTGGATTGTGACTCCTTTTAGCTTTGGCAGAACGATTCCGTCAAGCTTCCTCCTTCTGGTAAAGAGGACAATACCAGTCTTGGCGGGATTTGCCGACAGCCCGTTCGCACAGCACCAAGTGTCAATCCGATCCAGAGTTTTCTGCACTTTCCTGCAGATGTTCATAAGCGAAGAGCCTGTTACCAAACAAGCAACGTCGTCCGCATATGCTTGTGCGTAGACTCCCGAATCGTTTAAGGTGGTGAGTAGAGGATCGATTACCATGCACCAGAGCAACGGAGACAGCACACCGCCTTGGGGGCAGCCTCTGTTAACCCCAGATGACACCAGCAGATCTTCCTCTGCTCGCACCGAAACGATTCTTTGGGCCAGCATCGAACGAATCCAATTTACTAGCACCCGGTCTACGCCGTGCCTACTAGCAGAGTTACACATACAAAATAAAAAAATTCTCTTTCATCAGGACAATGCACCGTATCACAAGAGCATTTTGACAATCGCTGAAAGCCATGTATTAAAGTTCGAACTGTTGAAGCATCCACCGTATTCATATGATTTGGCACCAACTGACTTGTATCTGTTTCCAGATCTTAAAAGAATTCATGCGTGGAGTTTTCATGCAGAGTTTTTCATCAAAAGATGATGTCACAACAGCTGTGGAAGTGCAGCCCTTCCAGATTCTCAAATCAGGGATGGAATTTGCAAATTGGAATCTCATTGGAGTCAGTGTATTGATATTCAGGGAGACCATATATTAATAATAAAGTGTATTTCAAACCCTAGAATTGTGTTTTCCTTATCGAACCGCAAAACTCATTGACAACTTAATCGATTTTTTTTAATTTTTTTCTAAAATTTTTTTGCCAAGATTTTTCCAATTTTTGATTATATGACTTCTGCTATTAAATGATGGAAGCTTCTACAAATGTTTGCAAACACGCTTGGAAAAAAAGAGAAATAATTAATGTATTGGTATTTCTCTTTTTGCCCAACAACACATGACAGATTTTGAAATTGTCAAAAAATTCGAACATCCAAAAGTGCAACTAAAACTTTTCACTTAACTTTTATTTTTTTTTTAAATTTAGATATTAGCTTTAGCTTTTTCAGTGTTAACATCACAAGGCAGCCAATATAAAAAACAGCAATCAACGCGCTTGTGTGTTATTCACTCGATAAAAACATATCGTAAGGCAATTGATAAATATTTAATTAAACTCGAAAGGCAGCCGTCACTTGCAAACGCGCTAAAAAGCTAATTAATTGCCAAATATTTAGTGGCATTTGCATTTTGGGCATTCCTTTCAACAGACAACTCATGTGGAATATTTTTAGTTGCCACCAAAAAATTTTAATTTGTTCAAGTCTGTTTTTCAAGCTGCCAACTATTTATTACACATGAATAGGTGCTCATATATGTATATGTATGTATGCATGTATATATGTATATGTATATTTTAGTATATGACTACAAAGGCTATATTTGCACACACAAACACTGGAATTCATGAAAATTTAATAACAGCAGCTGACCTTTACTAACAACAAAAAGTTGTCGGACTTTTTATGCTGCTGTACTTATTTTACCATTTGACAAACTTTGATGGCCAAATCCTTCTGTGAACATTTGATTTTATGTAAAATGAATCATTTGATATTTTATTTCGTTTTACTATCGCCTTCCCTTTCGGCACTCGAATTTGCTGATCATGCTTTTTATGCCATTCAAATATTCATGGATGTTGTCACATGCGATATGTACACAAAATTATTATTTACATTTATTTAGATACAAATATACAAAATTTCAAATTACAACAAACAGGGTGGTCCATCTAACTTAAGGAATTGAATTTAATTCAGCTGTACATAAAAAAAATTATCAAAATGATTTTTTTTCAGGCCACATAAAATCTGTTATTATATGATCAAAACGTTCCCCATTCACCGCTGAAACCGCAGAAACTCGATTATTGCACACCTTGAAACTTGCGACACAATTTGTTTTTTTCAATGCGTACTCAGTACTTGCGACATTAGAAAATTTTTACCTCGATGCTTGCAACATTTTTTGTTTTGTCTTTCTCTTTTGCCTGTTTTTTTTGAGAATAAATCTAAGAGAAGTACCGTCGATGTTACTCTGGTAATGATTTGATTGAATTGAATCTGCTAAATGTATTTAGAGGAAGTACAGTCTAATTCATTCGCTGACGAAGTGACAGTTTTGCAGTCTTAACGTGGTCTAAAGCACGAAAATTTAGTGTATTTTAACAATACAATAAAAAAATGATAAACTATGTTTAAATACTTTAGGTTTTTTATTTAAATTCATTTACATACAAAAATGAAAAAAAGAAATTTGTTTTTAATTTTAATAAATTAAAAAATGTGCGCTGAAGTTGACCCTCCCGAAAAATTGGACCTAGACGGTGTTGTCCATTTTGGCTCTTCTATTTATCTGAAACACAAACACCAAAAAAATTAGTAATCGGTATGACTGTTACTTTGTCCCGTACTAGAATAAAAAAAAAATTATAAAATGGTTTTAAATTTAACACTCTAAAGATAGTTCTTTTTTTCAGTTTTTAATCAAAAATATACGAAATAATTGAAATAATAATAAGATCTAGTACGAGCGATAACCATTGATGTTGTGAATAACATATAAAAGTTTCAAACGATTCGGTTGAACAGTTTGTTTTTTTCTAGACAACACAAATGAGCTTAGAGTTTGAGATACAGGAACGCGCGGGCCGCTCTCTACCTAGTTAATGGGCTGTAGAAGCTGTAATATTGGAAATTTCCGCATGAAAATTTCACAGTATATTTCTAAGATACTATACTTTCGAAACATTGTAAACAAAAAATCGATTTTTAGAAATTTTTATTCCACCGGGTCCTCTTAACTTTTGCATGGTGTAGTCTTATAATGGCAAAGAGAATATTTACTCTGCCCATAATAAAAGTGCATTAGCTAAAAACTTTCGCGTGCATAGAGCAACAATATCTCATATTAAAAAATGAATAGTCAATAAAGAAGTTTTTTACGCGATCTGAATTCGGCCCAGATCAAATGAAAACTCTGAAGAATTCTGGATTTCCAAAAATGGAAAAGGCGTTGTTCAATTGGTTTATGGATCAAAGGGCCAAAAGTCTACCGATTATAACTGATAAGCTAAAAAAGAAGACTAAGTTATGACGTTAAAAATAATAAGACTGACTCCATCGACCTGTTTTGGGACAAATTTAACAAAATAATAAAGTTTGGCAAAAAAGCAGATATACAATGCCGATGGAAGTGGCTTGTTTTGAAAGCTACTGCCTGATAAAACTCTTGTGCGCTCAAAAGAAACTTCGGCTACAGGGCATAGGAGCAGTAAAGAGAGAATAACGTTCCTTGCTTGCATAAATCCTGCTAGAAATCATAGAGTAAAAATGGTTATTGGTGAATCGGTGAATCCGCGCCCATTAAAATTTTTTAGTGATATGCCCGTTATCTATTTACAAAGAAATAAAAGTCCTTCGATGACCCCAGCCTTGGTTGGTTGGTTGGTTAGAGTGGTGATTCATCCAGAATCCAACTAGCGCTTCCGCACCATTTTGTTGCCACATCCTCGTTACCAAATTGTTTAACAGTTATTTGCAGCAGGACTATATCCAGTCTGTGCGGTTTAGGAACCTTATTAGGTTGTTGACGTCTACGCCAGACAGTTGCTCGAGACTCTCGAACAGCGGTTTGCCCAGGGTTAACATTCTGTCCTTCCATAGGGTAGGGCATTCACAGAGGAAATGGAAGATTGTTTCTTTTTCCTCCGGTTGTTTACAACTATGACAGTATGTATTGTGAGGGATACCCATTTTGGCGGCTTGTTCTCCGATAGACCAGAAGCCAGTTATGACTGCCGTAAGTCTGCAGGTGTCCCGTCGTTTCATGTTTATTAATGTCAACGATTGCTTGAGGTTGTAGGTGGGCCATAACGTTCTGCTGATTTTGCATTTCGTCTGGTCTCTCCATCTACAATCTGCAATTCGAAGGTATTTTAGGGAAATTGCATTCTTGACCGCACCTAGTGTAGTGAATACTGGTACTGCAAGAGCGCTATTCATGGCAGATCCCCCTCTTGCCAGTTCATCAGCTTTTTCGTTACCTTCTATGTTCCGGTGTCCCGGGACCCAAATCAAGGTTACTCTATGGTTTTCACTCAAGTTGGTGAGGCTATTCCTACTTTGCTCCACCACTTTAGAGGTTGTTATAGTCGCGTCCAGCGCCTGGATTGCGGCTTGGCTATCCGAAAGAATAGCGATATTGCCCTTAAAAGAAAAATCTGCGATTAGTAACCTACAGGCTTCCCCAATTGCTAGTACTTCCGCTTGGAAGACGCTGCTGGTATTAGGGAGACGCACAGATTTTTCAATTCCAAGTCTATGAGAATATATACCAGCTGCAACACCACAATCCATTTTACTGCCATCTGTATAGACTGTGGTATCGAAGTTGTTTAGAGAGAATCCCTTATTCCATTCTTTTTTAGATGGAAAGAGTGTGGCAAAATTCCTATTGAACGTTACTATCGGGACGATGTAGTCAGTCCTCACCGAGGTTAACTGAGTTTGTCGCAATAATAGACTAGCGTGACCATAAGTTTTTCCTTTCCAGCGACCCGCTTCATTTAACCTAAATGCACTCATGGTTGCCGTCTTCTTAATGTGTAAGTCTATTGGAATAACGTGTGTCAGTGCGTTGAGGGCCTCCCTAGGACATGATCTGATTGCACCGACCGTTATTGCACAGGCTGATCTTTGTATTCTGCCGAGTAATTTGGTATTGTACTCTCTCCCAGCCTTATTTGAAGAATAGTTTCACAAAACATTTGTTCCAGAGGTATCTCAAAACAAAGAATCCTGTTTTAATAAAAAAATGCTTAAATGAACAAGTAAAAGAGTTCCTTCGTGAGCAAAATCTTCCAAAAAGGACTGCTGTCTATTTATAATGCTCTATGCCAACCCGAAGAGGGTGAGTTAAAGAGCCGTGCCAGTCAAATACCGGTAATGTGCTTCCATCCAAACTACAAGGCTTTAGTACAGTTCATCGATCCAAACGTTGTAAGGCTTAATAAGCATTGAACTACAAAAAATCCCTCTTAAGTCACAGTGTTGCTCATGGAAAAAAGATCGATGGGTCACTGCGAGATATCGACCTGCAAAATGCAATATGCCTTTTAGCTAGATCATGAGATGATCTTACTGCAACTTCATTTCAGTCATCGTTTCAAAAACTGCGTCTACCTAAGATTGTGACAATGTCATTCCTCTTTCAGAGTTACCTTTACAGATAGCTGATGTGGCACCCAATATTCAACTCATTGCAAATTTCCTTCGGCAAATATCGTATTGCCGGAGTTCTTACAATCTGAAATCGCAATCTCAATCTATTTCCATTGCCATCAGTAAAAAGCTATTTTAATTTGTATGGAGAAAAAACCTCAGCACTTGTGACAACCTCGAAACTTGCACCGAGCACGGAATTCATTAAATTTCAAAAATCGAGTTTCTACTGTAGCTTCGTACAATGACTCTACCGGCCCATAACGCAAATCACAAACTTATTCATTGCGAGTATAAGGGTTTTCCTTGAATGACATATGGATTTTCTGGAACATCCTTGAAACACCAAATTTCTCCGAGTATTTTCGTAAGTTTCAGCATTTCTCTTGCCAGGACTTATCTAAGCAACGGCAACTACGATTTCGGCTTTTAACTCTTGCATCTGCCGATGGTAGGCGCCATCTACAAAAAGAGTTCTCAGTGCACCGAAGCGAGCATTTCTGATACTTGTCAAATTCAAGGTTAAAAAGCCCCACTATGAAGCATGAGTACGATAATGATGAGTTAAAATGTTTCACAGACAAATTGATGAAGAAATTTTATTGTAGATGCACGAACATTTTAATTAGCTCATATTGATATTCGAAGTCTAATTTCCAAATTTTTCTAAACAACCTCCGTTACAAATGCGAAAACTTAATATGAAACAAGAAAAGTAAGAAAGAAAAATGTGTACATCCCTGGGTGGATCCCACTTTAAGCTTTGATATAATCACCCGACGCCATCGCGGTGCAAAGGAATTTCCAACACCTCACACTTGGCTTTCAATTTGTTGCGCAATTTTGTTTGGTTTTCGAACATTTTCGAAAGTTTTTAATATTGTCCAGCATACAAAATGCCTGACACAACATATTTCAGCTACGTTACTTTAGCTGTTAAACCCGAAAATACCACTTGTTAAAATACCAAACGGCATACAGACCACCCTGTACATGCACATATGCGATGCTTTAAATTTGTATGCATTTGTCACAATCACAATCGCCATCACATTACGTTTTGAATTCGTAGTCAATTGCTATTGTAGCCGTCGCAGTCGTGAATTTTGCATTTGTTGCAATTGAATAGAAATTTGCTTTGTTTACTTTTGCATAAAAATTGTGCATTCATAAATCACGCATGATTGAAGCTCGAACAAAGGAGCGAGCAAACGGCCGACCGACCAGACAAGCATTTGCTCTGCGAGTATTTGCGCTTCTGTGCGTTGAGCAAATAGAAGAAGAAGAAGAAGGAAAAAGAATAAGAACAAGAACAACTGTTGAAGAGCATAAGTTTGAACTTCTTTGCGAGTTGCGAAGGTAGAAAACATCTGCCAGCAAATCAATCAACGAAAATAAAGCAAAAGCAGATGATCAGCAATCGTCCTTGAGTTTATTTCACGCACATTTGACTTAAGAAATATTCTTTACCCCTTCACAAGCAATTTTTTTAATAAAAAAATTATACTTAAAGTCTTATGAAAAGTTTAAGGTAGAAGTCAAAACTATGCGATGCGCAGCAAATAGTGGCTTTGCACTGACAACATATTTAGAGCGGGTAAAAGAAGTACAACTTTTGTACAAATGACCATAAAAAATAGGGCGGAATAGGGTCAGTGCATGGAAATTCGCTTTAAAAATAGCCTCCGTATTAGATTCGGAAGCTTTAGAGGCAATAATGATAGCAAAACCTGGCAATAGTCCGCAGGAATGGCCAGCATACGGTCCGATCTTCTTGCCACCTGTAATGTCTAAGTTACTCGAAAAGTAATTATACAACAATTCCAGTATTTTATTCAAAACGAATGGCTTATTTCTACTCCCCAGTTCGGACAAAAAGCACGCACAACTTAGCAAGTCCATAGGATCACAAGCGTAATAGAAGCAACCATCGAAAATAAGAAAGTTTGCTCTTCCATATTTCGCGATGTAATAGCCATAAGCTAAAGATCCAAAGAAGTTTTCAGTCATTCATATCTAAACAATAGAAACTTCAGGAGCAAGGTCGACGGCACTTATTCAAGACTTAAGGCAATAAACGCCAGAGTTCCATTCATGTGACTTTCCGGCCTTCGCTGACGGTATGTGCATGCGACTATAAACTGGCTTAAATATCTTCGGATATTTTCCTTTTTACTTATCAGTCATGCAAATTCCACATAGCAACACTACGAAGTACTTGATGCTTGATGCAAATAAAATAAAAAATACTGAACTAAACCTTAAAATGCATGAAATGAATTCTTTTATAGGAAAAAGTTCACCCTTTTCCATGCAAAATAAACATTTAATTTATAACGAAGCATATAAGCCCGTGTGGGGTTATGGCATATAGCAGTGGGGCTGTGCTAAACAAACACTTATTGAAAAAATTCAACGATTTCAAAACTATTTTATAAAAGGCAAAGTAAGCCCCCATGTGAGGAGCACTGACCTCACCTATATCGTGACCTTAAGATTACGCTGCAGCAACTGATATTAAAATGCTCGAGAAACATACCAGCCCTAAGGCTCGGTGACTCTCCAACCCAGATGAGCTATGCTGGAGGCTTTAACGAAAAATCGCCGTAGCCATGTTTCAAAAATTTTAATGGGTTGCCAAGAGATGGAAATTTCTGTCAGCTGCCTTCCAGTAAATACTATTGCACTTTAATTAATAGAAAAATATTTGTTGATAGTAGTAACTAGGGTAATTGAAAGAAGTTTATTTAAGAATTTATGAAATTTCTATAAAAAACAGGACAGCCCCAAGAAATCAGAGAACTAGGTAACTGTCCGATTTTACGTAATATGAAAAAAGTTAGACTTACTTCAAGCGATCAAATCAATCGTGAATTGGTTACCTGCTCAATACACGAAATTTATCATGAACACCGTCAAAGGTTGCTTCGTGGAAAGGCCTATTGAAGTCGTTTTGCTGCTAAGCAGCCCTTAATTTCTCCAAAAAAATATAAAAAAATGTACAAGAAATGTCACAGAGTATCAAGAAGGTTACAACACCAGTGGAGACTTAATCTATGAAAATGCATTCTTTGGTCGGATGGAAGCACATTCCATTGTTAATAAAAAATGTGTGTGTGTCCTATGCAATTTGGGCGATTCTATCCGATTTAAGTGCAAAATCATTTCCAAGAAGGTAGAGGTAAGTTAACTCTTTGAGGAACCATGCCAAGACAGGCAGACTACGCCCAATGCATTCTTGATGCCAAGATTGTCAAAGAAAAACATTTTAAATTCCACACAATTTATTGTTTCCGTTTGTTCAAAATAAATTCGCTTTTCCAACAAGACAACAAAAGACCTCAAACGGTAGTAAATGCAAAAGGATTCAGAGAAGCCAAGACATTAAATTTCTGTAATGTCCTTTGATAAGGCCATATCTATTGACGTTTAGTCTACCAGACTATTCTGAAGTTTTTATTTTTTTTAAAGTGAATTTTGTCAATTTTCTTCAAATTCTAAGTACCTTAAATTTACAAATAATTAACGCAATGCCTTTCGGTCCCATACGAGTTGTACCATGTCACAATAGGGGAAATTTTTTTTTTTTTTGTTTTAGCTCGCACTTTTATGTGACTATTGTGTCAATAGACTTGGAGAGTTTAAGCAAAGTAAGCAGGAATTTGAAAAAAAGTATGCTAGAACTTGTGCGAATAATTCTGTATACATACAAAGTGGCGCGCAACTTCGAGCACTCGCCCTATCGGAAGGTTTATAATTTTTGAACTGAACTAGGCAGCTGCAGCATTCAAACATTCGTAAAATTAAAACAAAAGAGTATTCCATGACTGAAAATACCTTTTTTTTAATAAACAAGTTATTCAAAAGAAATTTTGATGATTCATTTTGCGTCACCTAATATAATTAATTTTCTTGAAATCCTAGGGTTTACAGCTAGTGTAAGTGCTCTATGAGGAATTAGTGATTCGGAACCGCGGCATTTTTTGCTCTTTCGGAGAAATTCGATGCTAAAATTGCTAAAAATTATTGGATGAATTCTTCTTTTTGGAGGAGACTAGCTCAATTTGATGCCTATCCTTCTTCCTTGTCTGTAAGCATCCCGTTTGGTGATTACTAAATCAATAAATTAATCAGTTAATCGGACCGTATGGCATCAACGGCAAAATGTTATGTAATCTGGGAAAAAAAGAAAGTGTTGTTCTGACGTTAAACGTTGCATGATGGCTTGCGAAATCTTACTGAACAGAAATATCAACAGTTTGCCATTCTCAGCTGCCAAGTCATAGCTATCGATATCTGTATTTCTCATGCAGCTAAAAAACACCCGATACAAATAAAAGTTGAACGTTAATTCTATTGGTAAGGAGCGTGGATAAATTGGCGTCCGTCATGTCCATTGGCACTGAGGCTGATTACTAAAAAATGTTGCCAGCTGCTTGTAGTTGCCAAGTATAGCAGTTATTTAAGGATGCCATGTATTTAGACACGCGAACAATTCGGGTGCTGGCACTAGCGTCTGTATCTTATCAATCTTGATAAGTCGGCTACAACACATTACAAGTCCCTATCAGTCGATCAGCCTCTTGTTTTGAAATGAGTTTGTCAGCTTTGTTGTTTGTCATGTGAGTAACACCAAAAAGCGAATAAAAGTTATTTCAGACGACAAGAATGTTGGCTTCGTCATGCATGCAGATTCTAAAAATAGTCACTCCTGGTTGACCGCTTGAATTTAGTGCCAGCAAATTACCATTTAATTATCCAAACAAACAGAGCCATAAAAGCATCTGCATACTTGTAATAATAAAATAATGGCAGCTGAAATCATGTAGCCAAAAACGGACACTGCGTTGTCAGCGGTTTGAAATTTATTGCGGTTCAATTGGGCCAACCCACGCAGATTGCACGTGCGCAGTGAAATGGCAAACGTTGCTTGTCTCCACTTTCATGCAACTTTAACTGCCGTCTTGGTTTTACATCAATTTCGCCAATGGCATTTACTTAACTTTTCCACATGGAATTCATTAATTTAAATGCATTTCCTTACATTTATTTTCCAACACTTTGGGGAAATCAAAAATTTTAACTGTACGCGCACGCACAGAACCGCGTTCGTAAATATTTTCGCGCGCAAACATATCTTCAGTTTGTTTTAAAGGGACGCACATATTTTAGACTCATCCTTTTATCTGCTTTTCAGAACGCAAACTCACACACATACAACATGAAATAGCGGTTTCGCTTGGCTGGGCTCACAATTGTCATCATTTTTATTACCTTCGTTGTGAGAGTTCCCTGAATTGTTATCAACATTAATGTAGAAATAAGAATAACTTTCGTACCCTTGAGCGGTGCGGCATTTCCAGCTCAAACGGTGTCAGTTGCGTGCGGTGTTGGATGCACTTCGATAGATGTCAAATGCTGCCTGCTTCACCTAGTTTGAGATTTAGTTTCTATCGCCACTGCTACGGCATATCAATCGTTTGTTGGTCTCTTTTCGACTCTCTACGTCACACTCGTTTGCGACTTTTATTTTTAATTAGTCCATGCCAATTTTTCGCTGCCCAAGCAATTTTGCTGCTCTTAGTTGTTTAATCTGTTTCTTCATAATATCAAAAAAACATAACTCTCTATAATGCTCTAGTACCTTAAATTCATGAAAAATGCCATGAAAAATTCAAGCCTAACTAGATTTCCATAGGCAAAATTGTCCAGGTTAGGAAAATAACGACCAAACTTCCATTTCGTTCCAATAAGCGAGTGAGTGCAAGTCGCCAAGGTTTTGACATCTTGAAATCTATGGAAATCTGAAATGAATTTGGGCTCATTCGTCCTATCCTCAACAGATAATGTGTTAAAAAAATAGAACTGTTTACTTACCTTGCAAAAAAGGAAGTGTATTATACATTTAGGACCGTGGCCAACGTAGCCAAATGGGCTTGAGCGTGACTACTATTCGCTGGAACCCAGATTCAAATTCCACTGTGGTCACGAAACATGAAATGATAGAAAAAGTTTTTTCTGGGTTTCACAAATGGGTTTGTGCGTGACTACCATTCTAGTAGCGGTGGCCTCTCGTCAGGCAATGGAAAGCCTCCGAGTGTATTTCTGCCATGGAAAAGCTCCTCATAAAAATTATCTGCCATTCAGAGTGCGCTTAAAGCGGTAGTGGAACAACATCAAGACTCAGGCCCCAAATAGGAGTAGGAGTTCGGCCAAACACCAAAAAAGAGTGTAAGCGCCAATTGTAGCCAATTATAAATATAATATAGGACTACATATCAACACAAGGAAAACGAAGTATTGGAAAAAAGATTTATAGTAGCCCAAATATACATATATATCAACAATGCGGCCCTTGAAAGAGTTAAAAATTTGAAGCATCTGGGATGTAACGTAAATCACTTTTGAAATTGTACCGCAAAAATAAAATGCAGAATAGTTTGTAATGTGTTTTTTTTGTTTTTATTTTTTCATTATAAAAAGATACTACGCAGCCACGCAGATACTAAACAGCAGCAACTTATGTTTGGTCGGTAATTCTCTATGCCATGGACCCTGGCTGATATCAACAAACTTGAAGCATTTGAATTGTGGATACGACGAGTTCTAAAAATCCCGTGGGCATTTCTTGTTACGAATAATGAGGTTTAAAGAGAATGAATTTTGAGCGAGAGCTGTTCGCAACCTTAAAGGGAGGGTTTAAAACATAATAAGAAAAAATTGGAGCATAGCATGGAAAATTCTAAACCTGTTGTTTCAACTAATTATCCAAGGAATAATCGAAGGGAGACGAGACATTGGTCGGAATCCATTTTCATGGCTTCGTAACATTAGCCAATAGAACGGAATACAAAAAGCTTGCCAACCGCCTTGACATGGCAGGGGACAGAGTGAAATACGCAAAAACAGTCAACAAGTTTTCAAAATTTGCTTATTTTAAATTTTCGAATTAATATTTTATTATGTTTTATGTATAATTTATATTTAAAAAAGCTTCTGCTGCCTCCGCTGCAGTATCACTACAGACGGCGGAGCAGATGCAGATGACAACTACAGACTAAACAAAGCAAAGGCGGTATTCAGGCAAATGCATACAATATGGGCGAGCTCGCAAATCCCCAGGCGCTCAAACCCGTCGAATATGCAGCTCATGTGAGAAGTCAGTATTCTTGTACCGAAGTGAAAGATGGCTGGTATGTAATACCATCACACAGTATCAGCAACAACGCGCTGTGGAGATCTATGAAGGAAGAGCCCACACGCTGAAAAACCCACCATATAGCATTACAAGAAGGGCACTGGCCTGGAACTCGCAAAGTAGTAGAGGTCGTGCTCGGTCAAAAAATACTTGGAGAAGGTCGATGTTGCGTGAACTAGCAGACGACGTCATCACACAAGATGACGCAAAAACAACAGCCCAGAATCGTGTACAATGGAAGAGGCTTGTCAAGTTTCTATGCTCCCAAGCAGAGTGAACAAGGAAAAAAGAAAAACACAAAAATAAAATTTCTTTAACTTAAAAGTAAATATCACATAACATCCTAGATGTGATCACCTATATTCGAAATCGAATAAGCAAATAAAGAAGATCATCCATTCAGTTGAGTTAAATTTTTGAACAGGTGGCAACCCTCTTCAAAAGCATTTCCTCCGCTTCCCTTTGACACGCATATTGCAATATTCCGTAAATTTTATCAATTGAATTCAACTAAATTTCTCAAAAAAGTGCTTACTCCCGATTAGCGAACGAGTTACGAGTTTTGCCCAGACTTTAGACGAGCAATTCATTTTTTATATACATACAGATATATATGTTTATACATCAATGGGTATAAATAGATGTATGTATAATGCTGAGAAATTGCTTATATTCTCTCCCTTATCGTTGTTTTCCGTTGTTTTTCTTTTTCTCAGTATTTTTTCTTCCTTACATTTCTCTCATTGCCACTTGACAGGCCATATTGTGCATTTTACCAAAGTTGCCCTTTCATGGTCCATAGGGAACCATACTTAGAGCGTGCAAATGTGACAAATATTTTGGAAGATAAAAAAGTTCATCATATTCCTTTGATATTACTATCGTCAGCTAGTAAGGGACCTACACACCCACACACCCACGCTGACGAAAATCAAAGTTGATGGTTATGATGGCCGCTGCGCTTATTAAAGCTATAAATATCCATAAAACTCAACTGAGCACAAACAGCCGTCAGTCGTCTGTCTTCCTCTTCCGTTGTGAGCAAATTTGTAAAGCACACACACATTCACATACGCACTTGCTTTCACTCACCGCCATCATAACCCTTTAGTTGTAATTTGTGCAGGAAATCCTGGCATATAAAAACACAAAGTTTGCGATATTGCCACTGTGGGTGTTTGTGTGTGTGTAATTGTGCACCTGCCAAATTTATTTACGATTTTATGAAGTAAATATTGCGCACACGAAATAATAATAAATACGACGCAGTGAAAAATTTTCACTTCCACCAGCAGAAAACAATGTTAGTGGGCTAGTGAGAGCAATCTGCTGCAGAAAAAGTAATATTTATTCAATATTCACACACTTTTCACTTCTCTACAGTTTCGCTCATTTCAATTTAATAAATTGTTTATTTAGTATGGCAAGAATTGAAGATGACTTGTGGCAGTAAGCCGTTGTAGCCAGCAGAAGACGCCCGTACGCACACAAAAGCTTTAAAATTATTATACATCTGCAATCAATGGCAAGCCAGCTGTTCTCGGTATTTGAATGCGAAATGCGCCTAAATGTATGCCTAGCATGAAGTACGCGTGTGCTTGAGCGCAGCATGTGGCCCCGCGTTGAGCGAGTTGATGTCGAGCACATGTCTCCATGCATGCTAACTTATGTAATAAAAAGGAGTGGGGGTGTATTGGCGCCCCTTTGCACATAAATAATATTTTTAGTAGTTTTGTAGGCAGCCGTTGCTTGATTTTCAGCTTCTGTCTTTAATGTGTTTAGGGAGCAAACAACCTGAAGAGTTGTTGGTAGGAACTCCGTTCTCAAACTTTGTCACGAAACACGAATAGTATTGAAATTGTTGCCACGTTGCCATGTTGCCATATACACTATAGAATTCAGCAATTTATTTTAATGTAATTCCCAATAAATTTCTCGGAAATCGTTATCGAACTTTCACCCAGCACCAATGAAAAGTTTCGATATCGGAGTGGTGAGCGTACGCGCCAAATTATGCGGCCATTGAGAGCACAAACTTTGCGCAATAATTCCAATTAAGCGGCTGCCAATATGGAGGGTTTGAGAGGCAAGGGACACCGAGTGACTAGAGAACTCGAATAGTGTGCGTTTGTTTCTTTATTTCACTTTTACTTTGTTGACAAAAAGCAAATATAATTTACTACAATGGCTTTCGGTTTTGACATCATCGAAGGCGGGCATAAATTTCGTGAAAATTCTCTTATTCCCAACGCAAGTCATTTTGTAATAAAATTATATAAATTATTGCTCACACTCAGAGTGCTGTGTGAAATCATAACTTGAGTGAAATAAAAAAGTTACGCTGTCATTGAAATGTAATGTTTGGAGGCGAAAATTAGAAAGTTATTCTTAAATGATATTCGGCTTGACATATAACTGGCTTTATTTTGGCGTCTGCAAAACATGCAGTGCTAGTTGTTTTCGTAAAGTTTCCGGTAAAGTATCATAAATATTAAAGTCTTTATCATGATCTTGCTGATCGAAATGGGTCAATCGATGGGGTGACTTTGAGGCCCTGTAAAAGTATAGCAAATATATATTTTAAACACATTACCTACCGTGTGCATATAACTTTAGGGATTTTCTTTAAATTTTACCAAATTCCCGCGTGCATCCATTTGAGAGTGACGATAACCGTTAATTATACTTTCGAATGAAATAAAATTAGATTCCTTCGTTTTAGCTAAAATTGTACAGGATTGCATTTATCAGTTCTTCTTCTGTGACGACTAATCATTCTTTGTCTAAGGTGTCTTGCGGCATCGATAGTGAGTTAGCACATAGGTATTTCAATATTTATATCCGCTTTGAAACAAACAAATGTAATTTTAGGAAGCTCTATTGCAGCGCTGCCTAGATATGTCTCCTATATTTATACCAGTTATTTCATCTACACGCTTGACGAAAAGAAGTGGTAAATTGTGGTTATTTTTTCAGCCCAGGTAAACAAGTTGTTGAAAAATCGTTAATGTACAGATGTTTACATATTGCGTTTTTTTAGAAATTTTTTTGCTCGCACTTGCCGAGCTAGGACTGTCTCATAAAAACGGCTACCCCGACCAAGATATGGACACTAATACACCTAGTACCTCTTTTTCAAAAATATTCCGGTTTGATCTACAATGACGATGGTCTGGTTCTATCAGACAATATGAGGTGGTAAAAATTTTCAACGAAATTGCAGAGAATGTTCTGCACATAAGACAAGAAAGCCAAGAATGCTTTCAAAACTAGCACACAAAAATAAAATACTGACTAGTAAAGGGTTTTCTAATAATAGGTGTTACAGGTAAATGGATTGCGCTATCAAGAGACGATTAACAATTTTTATGGCCGGAATTGGATGGTACTGATCTGGACAACGTTTATTTTCAACAAGACGGCGCTACGTGCCAAACAAGCAACGAAACTATTGATCTTTTACGAGAAAAGTTCCCGGGCCGTGTTATCTCTCGAAGAGGTGATGACAATTGGCCACCGAAATCTTGTGATTTACCACCTTGTGCCTTTTTTCTTTGAGGCCACGTGAAAGAGAAGGTCTACGCCAACAGCCCAGGGTCGATTCAAGACCTCATAGATGGAATTCGTGAGGCTATCGAGGACATAGGGCAGCCACTTTGCAATTCGGTTATGGAAAATTTCATGAAAATGATGTTGTCCTGTCCAAGCGTGGTCGTGGTGGTCATTTGCCTGATGTTATGTTCCACTATTAACGGCATACCTTCCTCTTTTATTGAATTTTACGATAATAAAAAGCTGTTTTCTCAGACTTAACAGGATTTTATACAAGGTGGCCCGCTTTCCGAGAGGCACATAAAGCTGGTTTATCTAATGAACGGTTATATGTTAGTAGGTACATGTTTAAGGCCAAATGAAAGGTAGCATTTTGAGGTTATCAAAACTTGTAAGAAAATGTAACGATTATAGGGCATTAGGCGAAAAAATCGTAAAAAATTAAGACTTTCTTTCAATTTTTTTGAATTTTACATGCCATAAGTCCCTGCAGAAGGGATGCTTAAATGTTTAGATCAGCTATTAGGGATAAGAATAACCTTCATTGAAACTACACCTGTGAGCTCCCACACGATTTCTTGTTCCTATCGCCATCCCGCACCCTCCCACGTACACGGTCTCACGAAAAGCGGTACATCCTGTTTTTGATTCTTTTGAATTTCACCCGGCACCAGAGAAACTTTTGTTAGGATAGCAATTTCGTTTAAATATCGCCTTCCCATTGAACAATATTTATACATTTTATTTACTTATGCGAAGAGTAATAATTATAAATAAATGTTTAAAACACTTAAACACTGACTACTATGGCCTTCGGATAATATCCTAACCGGTGCATCGTGACTTATATGATGTTCTTAACTTACATCTAGAAATATAATCAGATATCGTAAATCAATATAATACATTCCGTGGTATGTTTGAGGAGCTTCGATGGTGTGACGCTTGAGAAAACGATGTTCTGATATGTTGTAGCGCAGGAAAGCATCCATAAGGTCAAGTATAGTAAATTCATTAGAGCCACAAAAAGGGTAGGAAAGCTTTGGTGATCCGCTGAGCAAGTATGCATATGTCATGGGAGAGTGCCCAATTTTCAGTCGAGTAAAAATTTTTATTTGGTGGCACGATGAAGATGCAAAACAAATACTTATTATTTTGAAAAGTTTTTGTAAGGATCCTAATACATATTGGATTTAATTATTAATTTTTATAACATTGCAAGAGATATAACTAAATGTAGGTTGTTCTTAATTAGCCTATTTTGGTCTTCTATCAGCATTTGCATTACTACATAATTTTGATTGCAACTTTGTTAGGCGCAACTTTGTTCTCTCTGCACTTAAGTGAATCAAATGATTTGCAACCTGGTGGATTTAAATTGGCTTAACTTCGAACAGACTGTTATGTATGTCTACGACTTAGTGCTTTTTGCCTAATCTCCGAGTGAATTGCAGGATATGATCGATCTGCGATTATAGCTTTCAATGAGGCCTTGAAATAAATTTTACCGAGTCGAAATTCATGAGAGTGTAGCAGAATTCCTTCTTCTTATAATTGCAGCTTGGCAAGGAGAATATCAGGGATATTAATGAATATAAATATCTGGGCGCGCTGCGATATACCTACTCTTTTATACAAAACACTTAAATCTAAAGCTTGCTGATTCTAAAGCCACTATCAATACAACTGGGCTTAAATATATTAATAATCCTCAATCCTGCAATAGAATCTGCATTTCAAATAACCTAAAAATATATGGTGCGTGCTCAAGGTCGAACAAGTCTTCTGGGGCGCAAGTTTTGGGTGTCGACGAATACGATTCATTTGAGAGACTTCTACGTTTCTTTATTAAAAAATTAATTTTTTTGAAGCCAAATACTATAATTATATATATTTACCGAAACACATTTGCTTCCACAATATCTACATACACTTCGCGCACAAACGTACTTTGTCTTGCGTTGTTTTATTATGCCAAGTCACAGCCTTCCGCGCATCCGTGCTGAGCTGTACGCCTCGGCGCTCATTGGGTAAATAAGTGGAAGGATATCTTGGATATCTTTTACTTCTGAGACTTGTCTGTATTCATACATTTTTTTTTTTTTTTGCGGATGAGGGGTTTTAAAATGACTAATGCATTATTACCTGCCGTCGCAGCAATAGTATGTGCGGAGGCTATAAAACTTCCCCTCATTTGGCATTGTCGCCCACTCTGGAACGGCTTTCGCATTCCTTCAGAGTGGCGTTCCATCTTGATCTATGTGCCTGCGTCCAGGTCCCGCTTTTTCATCCGGATAACGCGCAACTACCTTCCTGTTCATATCTTCGTGCTTGTATAACCTTAAAAATAAAACAACTTTCGACTCCTTTGGACTCTGCTGTTAAATCAGAATCATACAATTTGTATGGTAACTTAGTGTGATGATTTTCTGCCTACAAGCTTAGTTTTGCTAACCAGAGGAAGTATTCTTAACCTAAATTCGAGACCTTTCAATAATGTACTTTCTACCGTCTGTACAGTCTGTAATTTGGGTGTTCCTACACCTGCAGAATTTTTAAAAATTTTCGTTTAGAGCATTTTGAAGAAAAAACGTTAGATTTAGCTAATATTATAAATGTACTGAATGGTTTTCAAAACGGTATTCTTTGGATTAAAAATGAATAAAAATGTGCTATCCTATACTAATTTTAAATTATTCCGACTAACAGCATATGAATATTGTAGTCGTACGTTCTGCTAGTTATAAGCAGGCGTTGTATATATACTATAATAATCTTTTTAAATAAGGAACATAAGAACGAACAATCTAATTTTGATTGCACATTAGGAATTTGCCCTGAAACAAAAAGTAGCTTTTCAAAAGAACATCGCGAACTTACTAATTAGCTCAAGATGACCGACACAGGGTGAGAATTAGGCATCTTACATCACCTTTAATTATTGCTTTAAGCTATCCATATTTTCTATTATTATTATTTTTTAGTCATTCCATACCATGTACGTATAGTAATACGTTTTGTAATGGCATTTGGTACTCCTTTAATTTTTAATATAAAGTAATGTGATACGTTTCTCTTATGCATCATGGAAAATATATTGAACCCAAACTTAAATTTAATGATAAAAAGTAATTAAAAAAATTATAAGAAAATGAAGAAAAAAATATTGATTTTCGAACTCGTATGGCATACAATTTGTATAGTTTTTCACCTATTTATTAATTTAGAAACTAGAATCTGCGGTATGCCGTATAATGTGCGCAGTTTTTCGACTACTCAAAATGCTCTTTGCTCATTTTGTTGTTCAAAAGCGTTTTTGGGTCCTTAAAAAGCCGACCCATAGCAGTTCTAGTCAAATTAATTATGTGCTTAATTCTTCTCCAAATTGTTCAACAAACTCTCATTTAATATCCTCCGCAGCAATCTTCGCAAAATCATATTCTTCCGAAGCTTTTTGGTGTGTTATGGATCCAGTAGCTTAACAAGCATTTAAAAGTTTGTGCCTATTCCCTTTCATTCCCTGAACTCAATGTAGAATTTTTCCCCTTATCGCTTTCAGGAATTTTTCTACAACTTGACATTTTATTCATTTAACAAAGCAGCACCTCTTGAATAGCTGCACTTTGAAGCAAATTGATTTAATGCGCGTAATGAAATCTCTATTTATATGCAGATAATGATTTAAATGGCAAAAAGGACGCATAATATTTGTACGGCCCATCCACCGCTGTTAGACTAACTTTCATAGCTTTCCTATGTAAGCTCGATACTGTACAGCAAACAAACGGCCTTGATTTCTATTTGCACAGTGCAATAAAGGGTAGTCAAAATCCTGCCCAGCAGCGTTTAAGATAGAAATATTCCTGATAAAACCACATTACGTAGTTAAGTATTGCGAGGATACTTTTTGTGTAAAACTTGCACGCCTTTAGCTATCCTTATGTATATGCAAAATACAATACGTATTGAAATAAGTTCATCTCTTTACTGGCCGGAGAATATTTTTCTCAATTACTAGTAAATTTTTATATAGGCGACTTTTGTGTATTCGGTAAACTCACTGATATTTCTTGTCCGTTTTAAAAATACTTTTTGACCTTCTCTTAAAAGGGGTCAAATCGGCACACAAACGGTGAAGCTAAGGGTTAAAATTTTCCTCAAGAACAATCCTCATGGAATTCTCAAACCTATAATATTGCTAACATAAATTAATTTACAATACAGGGTGCATTCCGTATTTAAGAGCATGCATATACCCGTATAGTACATGGCTATAACTTCCCGAAAACAATATTTTTCTATTTGCTCTTTTTCAGAGAAGACATAGATGATCTCAACTCAACTAAAGAAATGAAGAGTCATGCAGTTATCGTCGCTTGATGTGCAAATCACACTAATTTGGAAATCTCCAATTTTCAATCTCCCGTTCATCCGTTCATAAGGTTCGCCGTCAATTGGAAGTATCAGGAAGCGATTCAGAATCTGCTGCAAAATGCACATCACACGAGGAACGTAACGTTCTGTCCGATCTGCAGAATTTATTCAACAAGTGCCAGCGATCATTGACGAGGCCCTTCAAAGTCAATAAGGACGCTTGTGAGGGAACTTAGTGCTTCTGAATGTCTTATTCGTCGAGTTGTCCATGAAGATGCCAGATTCAAATCCTATGTTTTAGTAGACAGTTTGTGTCGGAGCTAACACTAGAAAAGCTATGGTTTTAGGGCATGTCATGCCACCACACTTCTTTACTCAAAGATTTCAAGTAAATTCTGCTATATTTATTGAGGTTGTAGAGACAGCAGTGAAACCCTAGATTGATAGTGTACACGGTCACAGCCCATATATCTTTCAGCAACACTCTGCTCTCACCACTTCACACCGAACGTATGGCCGCCCAACTCTCCAAACTTGAATCCCCTGATGAACGTGAAAAAAATATTTCTTCTTTGAAGGCTGCTGCTAGTACCGTTATGAGTAATATGAATAAGAAGCATTTGATTCGGGCATGCAATCGTTTCCGGACCCGGATCGAGGCGATTATTACGGCTATTGGAAATTTTATTGAATGATTTTATAAATATAGAACAATTTAATTTTCTGTAGAAAAATCGTAGAGTTTCATTAAATTCTATTCCAAATAAAAGCTTATTAGTTTTACTTTAAAGTTGTCCCCAATTATCGTACACATTCTGTACTTTTCACTCAAGTTAGAAAAACTTGTACCTACATCAAAAACTTTCGAAACTTTGAGTCTCTTAAAAAAAATAAGACGAACTAGACTTTGTTCAGAATTTGAACGAAGGAAAAATCTACACCGAAGCTGGTACCTCTGTCTTCACTGACGGCTCAAGCCGCGATCAAGGCTCTGATGACACCATGGTGCAGATCCAAACTGGTCAACTCCTGTAAGCAGGAGATCAAATATATTGTGTATGCAGGTAGCATTTATCTGATCACGGTTCCACGACATAGAAACATAGAGCGAAATGAAATTGCATATGAGATGCCAGAAGGGGGACTTAATTGGTCTCAGAGGCCTCCCACCTAGCCAACGGCATCCCCCTGACTGTTGTTAGAGGGAAGCTACACAACTTATTTCTCAGGAAAGCGCAGAAGAGATGGAGCTCTATTCGCTCAATTGCCATTTCGAAGACCGAGACCAGTACAATAAAAGGAGGACTAAGAAGGTTTGGGGACTCTACGTCATTCAATTCTCAAACTCGTAACTGTGCTCACCAGTCATTCAACGATCACGGCACATACATGGAAAAGCTAAATTTAATATTTAACCCACATTTCAGAAGCTGTGGAGACCTTTCGGATAAGACGACTGTTGCGCACTTTCTCTGGAAATGTCCGGGTCTTACAGCTAGACGATTGAACTCACCAGGTGCTCCTTTCTTTGCCTGGGGCCTAAATCCCTCCAATCTTCCTATTACATCAACAGCTCTGGCTGGCTGTAGATATCTGCCTGTTGGAGGTCTGAAAATGGTATCAAAACGGCGCTTTAGTGCCAGTTGGGGAGTGCCAGAGTGGTACTTCAACCATTCCACCTACTTACCTACCTACAGTTTGTCCTATAAATATGATAAACTCAGAAAGATCGTTTGATTGCTTTCTGTTCTAATAAAGTTTTAAATTTTCTATACTCGGCAATTAAACTGAAGTTGTTCGGCCTACTAGGGCGTTATATAAGCAAACATTCAACTGTTTTACGTGTAATATCATTTCACGAAATATTAGACAACGAGTCTTCTATGCACTTTCCAGTTCATGACGCTTTTAAATAACAAAAATAAATATTCAGCAATCGAATTCTCATCTCGTCCATATCCTTTTTCAATATTCTTACAAAAAATTATGGCAAATAAATATGAAAATTATAATCATGAGCATCGGCAATATTTCGAACAAGATTAGCACTAAGCGCCGCTTTCGGTAAACATTTTCATTTTTACAAAAAAAAAAAAAAAAAAAATCGAATAGAAAATCCTACTTCACTTAAGAGCAAATTGTTTGGTGAAACTCATTGCCTCAATTGCTGCAAATATTTAAGTGAGCATTCCTTGCCGGCAGAAAAAATATTTGCATAAAATCAACTTTTGCTATAAGTTGTTGAGGTTGTTGTTATTGCTGCCGCAAGCACTGACCTTGCCGAGCACAATAAATATAAATTATGTGTATGTATGTGTGTAAGTATAAAATATGCGAGCGTACATAAAAATATTTGTGTATGCGGCTATGTGTAATTGTGTGCGTGTAAGCTGCTGCTGCTGAACCGCTTTTCGGTTCGATACGATTAGCTGCCGGAAGTCATATGACGACGGCGCCAGCGATGAGAAAGGACAAATAAAAATCTCAAAAAAAAAAAAAAATGTTCCACAAAGCACTGATAGACTTGAAGGAAAAGGATATGCGTAGAAAAAATTTAAACAAACACAAAAGCAATGGCGCTAAAGCCCAAACGAGTGGAATAGGAGGCCATACTCGTAGCGAAAAAGAAAACTTGAAATGTGTATAAGTAAATGGGTAGATTTATAAAACACTGCAAGAAATCGGAGTGTAGAGGGTAGAGAGTAAAAAATTTGGATATGGAGCATCGCTGAGTTTAAGCTCCGACAACTGCGACAAGTTCGCACAGTTTCTACTCGTTACTACTCCTAGCTAGGCACGCACAGCCATATTGGATTCCATAGTTGAAATGCAATGTTTGCTTTGCACTGACTCTGATGCATTCTCTGGGATCCGTTTTGCTGAGTAGGCAGAAAGCGACTAATATGGAACTACTTTTTTTTACTAAGCCTATCCCACTTGCCATTGCAGCATACCATTCGATCTATTTAACTTTTTTTCCAGTCGTGCTCATCGCACATCCACGTCAATACGACACTCACCAAATGCACAGCAGCAGCAGCGGCAGCAGTTGCGTTGCCGTTAAGAGAAAATTAATTCAAATCATTGCTTATTCAATTTTCTATTGTTTCTTTTCTATTTCTTGCACAAGAACATTTCCCTTTTTTCTCTACTTTCGCTTTACAATTCGTTTGTCCCTTCGCACAACATTCTTTCACTGCTCGTTTGAAGTTTCTAGTGGAATTTAAATTTCCATTTTTTTCTTTCTTTTACTCGCTTCAGGATTTCTTTTTTGCTGCTTTTTCAGCTCAGATTTGACCACTGAATTGCAAAGCACAAAGTAAATTTGCATGAATGCAACTTAAGTTTCAAAAGTTTTTCACTATTTTCCTTTGCTCAAGTGCTGTATACTCATGCGGAGAGCAGATTGCAAAAGGAAAAATGACAAAAAACTATATTAGCATTTTTTTAATTTAGTAGGTGAGTGGTTAAATGTTTACAAACTGGCATACTTAAAATGAATGTTTTGTATCAGAGAGCACAGAATGCACCTCCGTGGAATAATAAACCATTCCTTGTCCTTCTTATGTCGTTCGGAGTGGCCAAGAGTGAAGTCCACAGATACCGAAGCCTGCTTTTACACAGACAGAAGCAGCAGCTTTTTTTTCTTTCTCATAATTTTTGAATCTTCTATAGCATCTTCGAGAGTTACCAAACACTCGTGTTTGTTAAAGTTTACTTTCAGCCATACTTGCCTTATAATACGCAACACTGCGCTTTGTTCTACCTTTCACAAGCTGCCTTATTAAGACATTTTTTAAGTACCATCTCCAACAGAGTTTCCCTCACTGCACCTATGATCCGTGAACTAAATAAAGTGGAGTCTTGACTATCTCCAAAGACAGTCCGCCATATCTTAAATTTGAAAGTTCAAAAGCCCAGAGTTCTAATTGGTGGCTAACTATCACCAAATATGATTATTTGTTATCCTATAGCGACGGCTCCGTTTTCTTATGTCAGGTTCCGTAATTTCTGATAAATCTTAAAGGTTTTTCATTAGGAATCATAATCCAATCACCTTTATACTAAATTCTATTGTTTAGTGGGGTTGCTACCATATCAAAAATGTGTTTGGCTAAAGTCTTTTCACGAAAATCTCATTTTATATTACATTGTAACATTTCAATTAACATATGTAATTTAATGCTTAAAATTTTTCAGGTAGCTGGCAATCCTATTTTTAAATATTTCTATATTCAATTATGCGGAATCTCTTTTTGTTCTCTATTAATGTAACACAATTTAAATAACTTAGGTATCTATTTCATTAAAAGAGTATAAAATAGTTGGCAATCCTATTTATAAATATTTGTGTACTAAAGTATATAAAAAATATTTTTAAAAATTTACATATTTAAATCAAGCAAATTTCTAGTTAGGTGGCAACTCTGCTAAAATATATATGCATGTATGCATACGGAAATACTTCTTTATCAACATTCAAATATTTTTCATATTTAAATAATTTTAAATTTCGATAGTTGGCAATCCTGTTTATAAATACTTATTAATGAAGAGGTCCTCTCTGCTAAAATTGTTAATGCTCCCGGAAAACATTTGTTCCATGTTACTATTGTGTATGTTGTATGCTCCCAAAAGTGGGTGGGTCGAGATGCAATAAACGTAATAGCGTCATCACATCCACTCTGCTATATGCAGCACCAGTATGGGCGCAATCCTTGGAGGTAAAAGCGTAGGTATAGAAGAACATGCGGGACTTTGTACAGACTTTGCGCACTGAGGGTAGTAAGCGCATACAAAACCACCTCGGACGAAGCTGGAATGGTGATCACTGGCGTGGCGTCGATTGAAATATTGGTAGAAGAACGAACAAGAGTGGTGGAAGAACGAGCGAGGGAAAAAGAGCAGGGCAACACTAACATATCAGCGATTATAGAAAAAAAGAAGGATAGAACCTACACGATAATCCAAATTATCGAAAACTGGAGCAATGAGGAGCTTGATTGCCAGCTAACAGAACTTCTGACAGGTTGCTACTAGAAGTAGCAAGATCCTTTTAAGGGATGTGAATCGGCTTTATATCCAGTATGATATGAAAAGGGAGATGCAAGTCATAGGTTTTTGTGTGTTCACGATTTGCGATTAACAGATTTGATTTAAGCTCCACTATCAGAATATCCGATATCAGCGGTATGCAACATGAATTAAAGCACGTAGACGACCAGATCAGCGTCAGCTAAACAGATAGTACTTGACAAATAAACAGACTCTTAAGTCGAAATGAGACAAGTCAGGTGGGAGAGGGTGGACAGGTTGAACTGAGGTGGTTTCCTTTGGAAATAAACAAAACTGTGGGAGGATTAAAGTACATGCAACTTTTGACCGACTGCTTGTGAAGAGTAGCTGAAGTAGAGCCTAGTGCTCAACCGCCTGCAGACGATTTACATTGACGGTAGGGGGTTCAGTTCGGGTTAAGGACCAACACTGACGGAGCAAAGGCTCCTCCTCGTGCAAAAGAAGAAAAAGAAAACTATTAAGAAGAGACAGGTGGCAAATCGTTGTGTTGTTTTTCTAACAAGTACCAACCCGATTTCACAGCATCGATAATTTTTAATTAAAATTTTTTTTTTTTGGCCCAATCGAGTGTGATTACATTTATACATTTTATTCAAACATGTCAAATTCTAATTAGAATTAGCAATTGATGCAATTGGTTTATATTCTCTAATTCATCAAACAATTAGAATGAGTTCAACTAATTCCCATGAGATAATTGAAATATTTATTCCAATGGTAAAACTAATTGCAATTAGTTGCCATTAGCAAAAAAATTGGTTTACCTTTACAATTAGAAATCTAATTGACTTCTGCTAATGCAATTAGATATTTAATTAGCGCGAATTAGAATTAATTATTTTGATAAAAAAAAATTTTTTTTGCAAAGAATTATTA
>JAYXIM010035868.1:0-11258 GCA_037575425.1 Anastrepha fraterculus | reverse complement strand
GTTGAGGAAACTTTAGAACACCTTCTGTGCGTTTGTCCGGCATTATCAAAAACGCGACTAAGATGCCTGGGAGCCCCACTGTTTAAGGGTCTGGAAGACGTCTCAAAAGCGGAGCTCCCAGCCCTACTTAGATTCGCCAAAAGCGCCACCCTGTCGAACAGTTGGCCGATACTGAAGACTGACCCCGCTAGCGAGCGGGCGTCGTCAGCACTGCCCCCATCCGACATGACAGATTCCACATCCATCTCCACGGGAGCTTCCTCTACCGTGGGCCTATCCCCTCCCAGCATTACCGAAGTTGCAAAGACATCACCCCTGGCAAACCTTCATGGCTACCTTCTCGAAGCCATAGGTGACGATCCCTTTAGCATTTAGCGGAATCAGCGCTTGCCGAAAATGTCCTTCGGACTTCTCCACCTTGACTACCTTCCAGTTATGCGTGGGAAGTTTCGGGTTACAGTAACGGAGGATTTCCTCCATATCCTCTGGAGCAGAAGGCTCAGAGGGAAGCCAGACCCGGGCGCGCGGACGAAGAGGTAGGTCCTTTTTGTCCACAGCTTCCAGCTTGGCTCCCTTCCAGACCTCCCCCACCAGAGCTACTGCCGCCCTGTACATAGTAGCCGACCGTTCATCGGCACACACTATCCGCTTAAAGGTGCCGTGGTGCCACCCGGCACTCTCACAGCACGGTGGAGGTCCAGGGTTTTCCCTTACCACCTTCATAAATACCGCAGAGATGGCCGATGCCACTATTTTCCACTCGTCCCTGGAAATGGCGCCATCTTCCCTGCTGTTGTCGACCACCCCCAGAGTGATGGATCCCGCCTGCTTAGCGACTTCGCTAAAAGATTTCGGTGGACCGCCCCCAGTCCTCGGCTTCTTCGGCCGGAGAATTTCCTCCTCTTGAGAGCGGTTCCGCCCCTCTTTCCTTAAGTGAGGAGACCTTGGGGTTCGGCTCCGAATCCCCACTGCCGCCTAAATTCTTAGGGTTTTTGTAATTGGTTTTGTTTTTGTTGTTGTTGTTGTTGTTCATGTTTATTTAATTGGGTCCCCACTCGGAGCCGCTATCCATAACTCGAAAGTGTAGTCGTCCTTAAGTGATCCCACGGCTATCTGTGCCGAGGCAGGGAGGCCGTGCTAGGATTGACGCATACCCTTATGAGGCATGCGTTCAGAGCCAGATCGGACGCAAAGCGGGAGTCCTCTCAACCGCACCTACACCACCAACCCAATGGCGACGAGTTTGGAACGTACTCCGAGGCCTGCCAGGGTTTTAACGGGACGGGGGCAGTCACGACATTTGCCCACCAGCCGTTTCGGTTGAGTTTCACCCCAGCGTACTCAGGTGGCAGAATGCCGCAACCACCAGCTCAGGAAAGGAAGTTCAAGTCCAGAAAGTCTAGAGAATGCCAAAAGAATGCAGGATCGCCACCGTTCAGGTTTAAGGCCGTTAAGGCCGCAGATCATTTGGCGTTACCCAGGGTGCACCACGCGGAGGCGATCTGCCCTACACCCCAAGTGCTATGGGAACTCCGCTCCATCAGAAACAATAATAAATCGCTAGTTTCCTGACTTCAAACGTGATCGTAGAGACCCGATGGTGCACAGCGCAGTGGACTCCAAATGACGCAGTAACAGCATAAAGCATCAAAAAACAACCAAAAAATCCCCGAAATCGTTTTGAACGATCGAAAAGTGAAGTTGCGTAACTTAGCTGACATCGTAAAAATATCAAAAAAAGAATGTGTTGGCTTTATACTATACTAGCAAACCCGGCCCCCTTCGCTGGGCACACTAAAATAGAATAGATATGGTTTAGAACAGAAAATATATGATTTTCATATTATTTATTTCTTTATTCTTTATTCAAGCGCTTTGTTTTTGAGTAAATATAAATTGAAAATCAGGAAAAAAGAAGATTGTTTTTAAATTTCAAATCAGCGCTATGAATAAACAATCGTCTTTTTTCCTGATCATCCATGAATTTTTCGATTCAATTTATATGTTTTATTAAGCATTGGAGCTTTTTTAACCATTATCCATTTAGATTTTTCAAAAAAAAAAACGAAAAAAAAAATTTTTTTCCACGAACACATAATTTCATTCGGATTTCACATTAAATTCTCAAATTTCGTAAGAAATTATTCACTGTTCCAAAATCCACTCCAAAAAAATTCACAAACAATTTTTACATGTTGCACTTACGTTTTTTCCTTATGGCATCCAAATCAGAAAGAAATATTGACACATTGTAACTAACACTGTCAATTTGACAGTTCAGTTCCGCCCCAAGCGTTAAAAAAGTAAGCGACATTATGGCTGGTTCAAAAGAACGCTGTACCCGTAGCCAGTGCTCCGAATTACAACCAAACTTTACGAAACCCATTTTCAATACTTACTTAACAATGTGCGTAAGTTTGGTTTAATTCGGTGCAAAGACACGGCGGGTCCACGTTTTGGCATATATTTCGAGACCCTAGTCATCAATAGGTATGAAAATTACCCCGTATTAAAGCACTTATCAACAGCTTTCATTTGATACCTATATTGTACATACACGTCCGAAGGTTACCCGGGTCCACGTTTTGACCTATACCTCGAGCCCTATTTTCAAAAGAAAATATAATCCATGTTACTCGTGGATGATGTAGCTTTCGAATGGTGAAAGAATTTTTAAAATCGGTTCAGTAGTTTTTGAGCCTATTCATTACAAACAAACAAACTAACAAAGTTTTCCTCTTTATAATATTAGTATAGACTAGCATTACCCAGTGGGCTTCGCACCACCATACATAAAATGTTTTTTTATATCGCAAGAAATTTTTCATATTAAGCTTTCTTTATAGAACTCGTAAAATGTTTAAACAGTTGAATTAGTTGATTTTTTTCATTCAACATGATTTCTAAAGATGTCACAATAGCCTTTTCTGTACTTTTTTTTAATTTTATTGTTGTGGTCACCTACATATATACAGGTAAGGTGAAAGAGCCGATAAAAACTTGTAATTAAACTTTGATTCTTTAATTTCCATTTCAATTTTTTACGCTAAATAAATTATGCTAAAATAAATAAAGTTAAAAATGTTTTTCCATTTCCTCCTGGAGCATTCAATTTTTTATTATATTTGCGTCCAAAATGACTTGCAATTCGATAAAAAATTGATGCGAAAGTTGATTGCATCGCAAAATAAAATTGTTTTCTTGAGGGCGAATCATCAATCGATACGAATAAAAATTCATCGCACTTACGGTTTTCGTTGATTTTTGACCTGCGATGCAAAAATTAATTAGCGTTTGAAAATTATTTAAAAATCATATTTAAACAAAAATAAAATGTGTATGTACCAGTTGTTGGATTTATCATTGGTATGTTGATATTATAGCCATCGTCCCCTCTCCAAAACAAAATGGGGTATTGCAATGCATCATAACAGCGATGGAGTTCTGAAATACGTTGTAATTGCTCATTTCTACGATACAAAACAATATCTCGTTGCTGAAACTGTTCACCAACCACAACAATAGCTACTTCATCAATCGTTGGTGCATTGAATCGTCTGGTGTGCTCCCAATTGGTGTTTTATCGGCTTTTATTATGATTTTGTGGCCATCGGTGGGCATCAGATCGAGTGCCACTTTGAACAATTTCACCAATTCATTGTGTTGATGGAACATTGTTTGCAATTCATTCACGATTGATCTTCTCGTATTCGTCGAAATTGCACAGCGCTGATCTAATTCACGATTCTCATCACCAATAAAATATATTTGCAAAAATTGATGGTCACCATCTGGGAATGGTAGCAAAGACCCAGCTCTATGGTATATTTGACCTTGAATCTGTAAAGTTCGAGAAATATATGTAGATAACGGATCTGAATTTTTAAAAACATTTTAACTGGTTGTAGTACATAAGAATGCAATCTCTTAACCTGAACGCGAGTTCCCAATTGGTCTATATCTGGATTCCTTAGTTACCCAGCGAAAAGAAAAGTCCTCTTTTCATTAGCATTTATCAACAACTTACAATGGATACTCGTGTGGTTCAAACACATCCTAGGGTTATCCAGGTCCACGTTTTGGTCTATATCTCGAGACCCTAGTTACGGAGGGTCATTAAAAATACTCTATACTATAGCAATCAACAGCTCCCATTTGCTACCCATATTGTACAAACACATCCTAGGGTTACCCGGGTTGCGGTTTTGGCCTATTTCTCGAGTCCCTGGTATCCGATTCTTAAAATTTCAAAACACAAACCATCTACTGAATAGTCCAAACAAAGCCTAAAACTTTGGTTTGGATAGGTGAGCCCGTTCTTGAGTTATAAGATTACCAAGGAAATGTAACTTCTTTATATATATATAGACTAGCATTTCCCAGTGGGCTTCGCACCACCATACATAAAATGTTTTTTTTATATCGCAAGAAATTTTTCATATTAAGTTTTCTTTATAGAACTCGTAAAATGTTTAAACAGTTGAATTAGTTGATTTTTTTCATTCAACATACTTTCTAAAGATGTCACAATAGCCTTTTCTGTACTTTTTTAAAATTTGATTTTGGTGGTCACATCCTTAAGTTATCGGGGTCCACGTTTTGGTCTATATCTCGAGACCCTAGTTACGGAAGGGCATTAAAAATACTCTATACTATAGAATCATCAGCAGCTTCCATTTGCTACCCATATTGTACAAACACATCCTAGGGTTACCCGGGTCCACGTTTTGGATTATATCTCGAGACCCTAGTCACGGAACGGTATGAAAAATACTCTATACTATAGAAATCATCAACAGCTTCCATTTGCTACCCATATTGTACGAACACATCCTTAAGTTATCGTGGTCCACATTTTGGGCGATACCTCGAGATCCTAGTCACGGAGCGGCATCAAAAATACTCTATACTATAGAATCATCAGCAGCTTCCATTTGCTACCCATATTGTACAAATACATCCTAGGGTTACCCGGGTCCACGTTTTGGATTATATCTCGAGACCCTAGTCACGGAACGGTATGAAAAATATTCTATACTGTAGAAATCATCAACAGCTCCCATTTGCTACCCATATTGTACGAACACATCCTTAAGTTATCGGGGTCCACATTTTGGGCGATATCTCGAGACCCTAGTCACGGAGCGGTATCAAAAATACTCTTTACTATAGAATCATCAGCAGCTTCCATTTGCTACCCATATTGTACAAACACATCCTAGGGTTACCTGGGTCCACGTTTTGGATTATATCTCGAGACCCTAGTCACGGAACGGTATGAAAAAATACTATAGAAATCATCAACAGTTCCCATTTGCTACCCATATTGTACGAACACATCCTTAAGTTATCGGGGTCCACATTTTGGGCGATATCTCGAGACCCTAGTCACGGAGCGACATCAAAAATACTCGATGCTATAGAATCATCAACAGCTTCCATTTGCTACCCATATTGTACAAACACATCCTAGGGTTACCCGGGTTCACGTTTTGGCCTATTTCTCGAGACCCTGGTATCCGATTCTTAAAATTTTAAAACACAAACCATCTACTGAATAGTCCAAACAAAGCCTAAAAATTTGGTTTGGATAGGTGAGCCCGTTCTTGAGTTATAAGATTACCAAGGAAATGTAACTTCTTTTTATATATATAGATATGGTGCCCAGGAAAGTAGTGATAAATGCTTATGGACATTATCATTTCGGTCACCATCATTTCAATGTCAATTTAATTTTTATCTGTCTGCAGTTCAAATAGTATCGATGATTTTTATTAATTGCAAACCGTCTAACTCAAAACTGAAAAACAATCGCACCTTTGAACCAACATTTGAAGTAAAAAATTGGGCGTACAGGCAAAAACATTGTTTTTTGATTATCCTTAAAATCGAATGTCTCAAAAAGGATTACCAAAATTAATCAGAAATTCACCCCGAGTATGAACTAAAAACAAATAATCTTTGAAATATCTGCGATATATTTTCCTAATCACATTCCTTTCGCTAACTGGCATACCAGTGCTCATCCGCAAATATTGGGAGTTATCAAAAAATCCATTGCCAACATGGCACACAAATTTCGGCGCACTCGCCGTATTATAAATGTGAATATCCGTTCGTGTGTGCGTCACCACTAATGCTGCCAAATGGAATACATTACGCTGCATGCAATTTTCGTTAATGAGGAAATGCAATTTTCATTTTGATGCCACAGCTTTACAAACATATCAAATCGTGCAGCTGGTGGCAGCAGAAGGAGCAGCAGGAAAGCAAACAAATTTTATATGTTTGTTAACTCTTAATAGGGCAATTTATCGGATGAGGCATTGGAGAAGTGTTCAGGGCAAGTTTATATGTTTTTATATAAAAAAGCGACAAAAATAAACATCATGGAGGAGATACGCGCATCACCACTGCAGTGCGCCGACCTGCTGGCTGTTGTTATCCCAAAAGATCACAGGAAATCTGAGAAGAAATGGGAAAAAGTACGCACAAACACACATGAAAACCAACAAAAATATGAATGAAAGCAAGTAAAAATATAAATTTTTGTAAAGCCGCTCATTGCTTTGATTAATACATTTTGAATAAAACCGATAAAGTTATGGTGAGAGCTACCATTTAATTGAATTAATTTTGATATTTAGTGGGACTCAGTAACCGAGTATTGAGATTTAGATTATTCAAATATAATTCAAAAAATCGTAGAAAAGAGAGCAACTGCGTTCAATTCATTTTCAGACATTGAATTTAGCAAATATTCACTTTTTCACTTTCATTTTCCGAAAAATAATTCATCGGAAATGTTAGTAAAAAAAACACATTCTGATTTAGAAAAAAAATTCGATAATCGCAAAGGCCAGTAAGAACTCTCTACCTTAACTTGGGAGACTGTATGAAATATTTTTTTTATACTTTACTGCACCGAATGAGCAGAATTGGAATGAGGAGAAAATCTCCACCGATGCTGGTACCTCTGATTTCACTGACGGCTTCAAGATAGAATAGGGAGTCGGCGCAAGGGATTTCTCTAAATTAGCAAATTTTCTATTTCCTTAAAACACCCGAATAATGCTAGTGTTTTTCAGGCAGAAGTCTTTGCGTTTCTGCAGGCATGCAAAATGCTTAATGAATGCAGGAGCGAGGGAGATATCAACATTTTTTCCGATGGCCAAACCGCGAACAAGTCTCTGGCGATACCATGTTGAAGATCCAAACTGGTCAACTCCTGTAACGAAGAGATCAAATCTCTTGGGTGCGCAAGCAACATTTCTCTGATCTGGGTCCCTGGGCATAGGAACATAGAGGAAAATGAAATTGCTGGTGAGCTTGCCAGGAAGAGGTCGACTAAATTGGTCTCAGAGATCTCCTAGTCGGTATTCGGCATCCCCCCTAACTGTTGTAAAAGTTGAATTGCAAAACTTATTTCACAGAAAAGTACAGATCAGTTGCAGCTATGTTTCTTCGTGTGCTGCTTCGAAAACTCTTTGGCCCGAGTACAGGAGATGCAGAAGGCAAAAAAGTCCTGCGGATTCCACGGCATTCAGATTTCAAACTAGTAGCTGTGACTACCGGTCATGAGACGATAGACACACACGCAAAAAAGCTAGGGTTACCATTTAATCCCCATTGCAGACGCTGTAGGGACCTTTCAGAGACGGTGATTGTTGAGCATTTGCTCTGTAGATGTCCGGGTTTGGCAGCCAGACAATTAAGCCCACCCATATTTTCGACGGACTGAGGCAGTGCTCCAACCGAAGTCCCATCAACCTTCTCCATTACACCAACAGCTCTAATTTACAGTAGATATCTGCCTGTTCGAGGGCTCATAATGGTATCAAAATGGCTCCTTAGTGCTACTTGGAAAGTGCCAGACTGCTACTTTAACCATTTCACTTACTTTAGAGCACCTGGCATAAAATGTATGGGTTCATTTTCAGAAGTAATTTAAAAAAGATGGCGGATGGCTGCTTTTTGGACACTCGACTGCTAATTTTTTGAAATTTATGATGAACGTATTTGAAAAAAAAAATAAAATACAACGTATCAGACAGATAATTAGCAAAAATTTCGGATTTGAAAAATAGGTTCCCAATTTTCAAAGACAAAGGCCTCGATAATTTCTTTAAAAAATCAGATGACTAATATTATCGGAAAATCCTTTTTACGTTCAAATCAACCGGTGAAGACTTGTAGTTATCAGTGCATTATAAGTTATTTTTAATGCACTTCTGTGCTTTATTGTGTCTCAATAGGAACTAAGTATTACGTAACCATCTTACTTGCAAGCCTTAGCCCAGCTACCCTGATTGTCGGCGCTGTCCGCTTACGTCGTTGCTGCCACCGCTGGCATCATTGTTGTCACTTCCTATTGCGCGTGCAGTGACTGCTTACACTAGTGTTAAGCTGTGAGTATGCTGGCTCGGCGAATGCCACAGTTTGAGGTGTTTGTGGCTTGATAATCGTAGTCAAGATGATACAGCTGCAGGTGGAAATTTTGTAGACAATATCGCCCGCACATCGAGCTGATAGGGACTGAATAAAAACTCAAAATAGAGATATTTAAGCAGAGGTATCTAGAGGCATTTAGTTCAATTCATTGTGTAGAGAAAATGAAGATATAAATTTTCTAAAAATAAAAGTTGACTTTTTACCGAAAATTAGGTTTTGTTGGACCAAATTTAGCGTATGAGGTACACAAACGATTGTAGCTTTATGTTATTTGCTCCCCTCTCTAAGCTTATGATGTCATTAAAAATTACAATGAAATATATTAGACATCGAGCGTGAAATCCAAACTGGATGAATGAGTGCTTTATTTCAACCATTATTTTCTTCGTCTTACTTATATTTTATTACAGGCTTCTAGCCTGTTTTTCTCCAAGCAGTGTAATTTATCATTTCTTTACACGAGTAAACATGCAATTCTTTAAAATCACTGTTCCAATATCTTCTATACTATAAAGGTGAAAGTCTGTGCGTTGTCCGCGCATCACTACGAAACGACAACACCAAATGACGTTAAAATGTGTATACATTCATATTTTCACCCAATGAAGGTTATAGGCATATTTTTATAATGGAACTCCGTTCCCACAGCCCCCAGGCCGCGCCACCACTCTCATTCGTCACTAATAATCCAATATTTGCTTAAATTTAATCTAAGAAATCTTAGTTTTTCCTATTTCCCACTATTTATAGCACACTCTAGACTTCATAATCCGCATAAGCTGTTCTATGACCCAAATGAAAAGTTGAAAAACGGTTTGAGATAGAAAATTAATAAAAATAATTTTGCTTGATATTTTTCTGATTGGTTGTTATGATTTTATTCAACGAGGCATAGCAGCGGATGCCGGGTATTGTAATATTATGGTTATTAATAAAAAATTATTTTCTATGAAATTATTGTTTGTAATTATTTTATATACATATCCTAAGTCCCTCAAAACTACTCCTACGCGAGCGGGCCGCAGGTTAAAGCTAGTAATGAAATAAAAATGAAAAGCAATAGAAGGTAAGTAACATTCGTTTCCTCCCTTATTGATTCATTTCTTATGCCATCTTGACGAATTTGTGAATTGCGATAGATCGGAAAATGTGAAATTCTGTAGTGCGTAGCATTTGTTTTGTTTTGGCATTTTCAGCTCCCGCCGGTGCTCCACACGTCAGAATGGGTCGTGTCACAGATTGGTATATTCGGACTTTACCTTCCATTCTTAAGTATTCATTCCTCCATATTATGACTCTAAGGCATCGTGATACCTTTCTCCTTGAGCACATCTTTCTCGCACTTCTTTAGTAGTGCTGCAGTCACTAAAGATCTCCACCCCGAGGTATTTAAACGTCATCACTTGCTCAATAACAGTTCGATCTATATCCAGTTTGGATTCTTAGATTTATTGACTGTTTTAATATGACTAAACTCTTTGTCTTTTCAGGAGATACCTCCATATTAAACATTTTTGCAGTGACTACAAATTTGTGAAATAGACGTCTTAGGTCTTCTTCTGATTTGCCTCATTTGTCTATTAAAACAGCATCGTCCGCATAGCATATTATGGGGATGCTTGAGTATTGAGTTCGGTAACCTTCTTCATTTAGTATCTGGTCCATCACATCATTGAAAGACTAGGCTAATAGTTCTGGCGAATTGCAGACATGCCTAGTATTTCATTCATATACGTACAATGACACTAATAAGTCATTTATAGTGATTATTGAATGCTTTGTTGGTGCAAAGAGAAAGTTTCCAGCTACAAAGAGGTGCGTTTTGAAAGCGCAAGTTGAAGGCGCGCGAATCTCATTTATTTTCCAACCACTTTCTGCTGGATGCAATATTTTCCGGCAATGTTGAGATATTATTTGTCCAACAAGGCCCCAGAAAGGTATTATATCCGGGCCTATTTAAATAATAAAGGGGTATAAAGACCTTTAAATCTTATTATTCCGTTATATTTCTTTTGAAATCTTCATAAATGGCGATGTTGAGGGTCAAACTGCGATTTTAGCTTAACTTTTGAAAAGCAATAACGCAAAATTTTACCAAATGCAGTGGTTTTCGGCACTTAATACCTAGCCGCAGCTAAATGCCATGACCCACCAAACTGTTTGCCTACTTGTCGCAAAAATGCCATTATGTTACTCATACGCAACGGCGGACGACCTGCTTTTGCATTAGAAATCGGGTATGCTGCACTGCTGTCACCCGATCAATTATCAGCTTTGGCGAGTAAGCGCTTTCACATGTTGCTGTTCTTTTTTTGTAGTTGTTATGGTTTTATGCCGACCAAAAATGCCGAACCGAAACTGCTGTTATACATTTTCCAATAAGTGATTAACCTGTTTAGCACTCAATGGCGTGCAGAGCCACAAGGGAGTAAAATACCCTCGAACACACACGTGTGAGTAAATAGAAAGTGAACAAAACGGATTACTGTATGTATGCATGTAATGGAGTGTGAGTGCGTCGCGTGTAGCGGCTAACTAAACCTAATATTTTGCTGTCTTATTACATGCGTAAGCTTTGCGTTGTGACATAGCATGCTTTTAGGCGCCATGTGTGCACAAATAATTTTCGAAAATTTTTTTTCTTACTTGCCTTGTACACATACAGATGTAAACATATTAACTGGTATATGTACGGCTAAATGCTTTACGACAACTTAACAACAAAATTATTTCGCCTTTCACGCCAACACAACATTTTCTCGCCTCTAAGCTGCTATTTCGCCTTCTCTTTCGCCCGCACGTCTGTC